>JADLZN010007355.1:1075000-1165000 GCA_018155175.1 Sinocyclocheilus anophthalmus
GTTATACATGTTAAAATGTTCTTAAAGTAATGTTTATGGACCATTCTTATAACTTTCTTAATATTTGATATATGTTCTCTGAGATCAACATTCTCTGAATGTCCTTATGATTTTATTTGTACTTTAACGTTTTCAGAATGTTGGGAGAAAACTTTCTTAGAATATTAAAAATTAACATTCAAAGAAACATTTCTGTAACCTTTTAAATAATGTTATAATCAGGACAAGAAACCCGGGCATTTCAAAACTATGTTTTTATAACCTACACTGTAAAAAAAATTCCGTAAAATTTACGGTAAAAAAACGGCAGCTGTGGTTGCCGGAATTTTACCGTAAAAAATACGGTAGCAAAGTTTTAGGTTTTACGGTTTTAACTGGTTAGTCACTGTAAATGATACGGTATTTTTCACTTCCAAAAACGGTATACTACCGTAAAAATAAATTCTTTCACCATATATAGTAGGGGAATTTACCGTTAACCATTTAACAGGATTTTACTGTAGCATTTTTACAGTCTTTTACCGTTAAATTAACGGTAATTTTTTACAGTGTAGAGTTGTTATCTGGGACGTGTGTTTGTGATGCCTAAAACTGTCTAGTTAAGCTATAAAGTACCAATAATGTAGCAATGGAATGAATATGATTCATGATATAAAGTTTTATTTATAGAAAATATTATTGCAGTTTGTGATAACCATACAGCACAAGCGAGACCTAGGGATGGGTGTATCGATCTGAAGTATCGATATAGCGATACTGATGCGAGTATCGATACTTAAATAAACAATATCGATAATAAGGTGTGTTTTTTACCAGTGATTTTGTTTATTGAACACAAATTTAATGCGTGCAATATGCAATAACATGTGTTAGGGAATAATTGTGTAGGCATAGAACTATTTTCCTGCTCATCTGAACACACGCAAATGCTGCAAGACAGAACTAATCAATCACGGACAGCTTTCTGACAGTGCATTCAAACAGGGCTGCGTTTCCCAAAAGTATCATAAGAAACCATTGACGCTTTTGGGAACGGCAGCCCAGAACAATGAGGACAGAAAAAAAACATTTGTTTGAGATATTTCACAATAAACAAATTGAAATTGTAGCCTACATAATTTGCGCAATTGCATTTATTTAGATTGAACATTAAAAGTTCATATTGATCATGTTCTAATCTGTAATGTTAATATAAATAATGCACTGTCAGAATAAACGGTTGCATTTTATGCATGCACCAGTCTGTCACTGGCAGTCCATTATGAAAATGAACCATGGTTTTACTAAAGTGACCGTAGTTCAACTATACTATTTGTAGATTTCTACAGTAAGCATTATTTTAACCACGTATAAACAAAAATATAACTTAAATTGCAATTAAGGCATATTGAATGTTAAAATGCATTTCAAATATAGTTAAGTGGGTATCATTACCCATTTTACTCTTAGAAATTAAATAATTTAATAATTTAAAAGTTCGGTTTAGAAGTACCGTATTGGTATCGGTATCGGTATTGCCGATACTGGCCTTTAAAAGTATCGGTATCATATCGAAATCAAAATAAGTGGTATCTTCCATCCTTAGCGAGACCCAACAGCAGTACATTGGGTTTGGCATTTCTCCCATTAAACCTGATGGTGTAAAGCCACTAAGGATATAGATGCTGGTGAGCTGGTGCTCCAACCTGGCTTAATAACTAGCTCAACCAGCAAGACTTCCATGGTCAGTCAGCCAAAAAGTCCTTGCTAAGTGGCCAACAACACGGTCAACCTGCTAGACGAGCATCAAACCAGCACTTGGTGATTTGGGATGTAGAGACAGACTAATTGAACTGAAGAGCATCACACGTTAAGTCAAACGTTAACTCACTCAGCTGTGAAATGACTAATAGCTTGAAGCCTCTGCTGTGGGTTTTTCCCTAGTCCTGAAAATGGCCATTAATATCTAGAAAGCTTAAATGTGAATATGCATGTTAGACTGCTCTTGCACACGTTGTGTGATGTTCACCAGTGTTTGGCATTGAAAGAAGTTTAGATCTCGCAGCAGACATTGCCATCAACTATCCGTTTTCTGTTCACAGGAAGCAAAGTCATTTCAAAGATGCAGAAACGAGTGACAAAAATGGCCAGTATCTCATGGGTCACGGTGAGCGCAGAAACACACACACGACGTCTTACTGTAATTATGCATTCCGGTTAAGTTGTGGGTTTTTTGATTAATGGAGCAACTGACATTTTTCCCTTTAAGGAGTGAAAGTTTACATCGATCCATTCACTTACGAAGACCCTAATGAGGCCGTGAGAGAGTTCGCTAAGGAGATTGATGTCTCGTGTGTCAAAATCGAGGAGGTTATCGGGGCAGGTAAGACTTACTCGCTCACAGACTTTCTTCTGTGTTTTATAACACATTATAATGATTTCGTAGGCATAATATGAAGCCTAATCCATTATAACATAACTTAGAATATGTTGTTTCATCTCAACATAATAACAATAACTTATTTGTGGTTATAACTTTTATGAGTATGATTATTTATAACACACAATAAATCCACGTGATTTACAGTGCATTATAAGTCTCATATCTTGACATTATTTATTTAAGATCTGCACAGTATCTTACTGATATTACAATACATATAGTTAAAATCAAATGTGCCATATTACACACTCATCTGGTCAGATATCTGATCTTATGGCTGTTTAAGAAAAAATATTATTATTATTATTGTTGTTATTATTTATAAGTGGTCTTGTCCTGCTTTAAGGTAACAAGTGTAAACAATGGCAAGATACAGTATGAGATTTATAATACATTATAACTATGAGAAATACAATCCATTGCAAGTTAAGTGGATGCATTGTGTTCATTGTTTATTATAAATCATCATAATCTTAAAAGCTATAACCACAAATAAGTAAATATTGTAATGCATTAAAACTGTTGTTATGATTACTCATGAGATGATGCAACATACTGTATAATACTTTTTAAAAATGTATTAATAATGCTCTTATAAGGTATTATAAATACAGGCTTCGTAGAAAGTGTTAGCTTTTCTTCTACTGGACATATTTCCATTTCAGATATTAAAGTCAAGTATTTGGTTTCAGTCATTTGAAAGATATAATAAAAGCGTAATATTGTGAACTCCAGTCTTAATGTGCATTCAAGTCACGTTATTATTTATGTAGTGCTTTATAGAATACAGAGTTTCAAAGCAATAACAGTAAAAATGCATACATTTCAGCTGTTAAGCAGTCATTTGAACTAAATTGCTGAATTATATTATATTGAATTATATTGCCGAATAATGTTGTTTCAGTTCAGTTTAATAACTGTTGCAAAGTTCATCAGTTATGCCAGTTTGAGCAGAAATATTCAGCTCAATTTAGTTCAGTGTTGTTTCATTTCAGTTCAACTGCGTCAATGTTGCAAATTTCATCAATTGTGACCCTGCCTGTGAAAACCCAGCTAATGTCGTTTTTTTTGTGATTTATTGTTTTCTACATAAAATCATCCTTCATAAAGATGTAGAACATTCTGTGAAAATATAACCTTTATATCTTTAATATTGACTGAGTAGGGCCATGTCAAAGATTGAAATCAGTGTGAAATTAATGGTCGAAATCAAACTTTGATGCTTTACGATTTTGAGACTTTAGCCTGGATTTCACAGACAGGGTCACAATTATTAAACAAGTTTAATATAGTTATGAGATTTCACAAGAATAGACACCAAGCAACCCCCCAAAAAAGTATTGTTTTGTTACTCATGGCTTATTACAGTCACAACTGTTGTTAGGACTAAAAAATGATTTGGATGAAAAGATTCCCAAAAGCTGAGTCCCTTGTTTTGCCGTTCTCAGGCGAGTTTGGAGAAGTGTGTCGTGGACGGCTGAGGATTCCGGGTAAGAAGGAGAACTACGTTGCCATTAAGACTCTTAAGGGTGGATACACAGACAAGCAAAGGCGGGACTTTCTGTCCGAGGCCTCAATCATGGGCCAGTTCCAGCACCCCAACATCATCCACATGGAAGGCATAATAACAGCCAGCTGCCCCGTCATGATCCTCACCGAGTTCATGGAGAACGGAGCTCTGGACTCCTTCCTGAGAGTGAGTATGCGCTGATCTCACTGGCTCTCGTGCACGAGGACTAGGGTGACCAGACGTCTCGTTTTTCCCGGGACAGTCCCGTATTTCAGCTCTATTTTTAATGTCCTGACTTATTAAGAAAAAAAAATCATGTTTTGTCCCGTATTTAAACAATTCTTTAAGACTGGGTGATCAGGGCAAGTAGTAGAAGTCTTGTCACACGAGAACAGCCTAATCAAAGGTAACCAAGCTTGTCGTAGAACATAATTACCATCCAATCACGATTCGTTATCGATTAACATGGAATAAGTGAAGACGGGACAGAATCACGCTGAATAGCACGACAGAAACGCTCTCTCGGCCACGCGTCTGCGTGATCCCAGTTCTGCGATCAGTTCTCCTTGTGCCCTAATTGTCAAATACACACACAGCTGTCAAAATCTCCATCGTGTGGAGTATCTCACGTAAATACAGTCGGTTATGTATTAAGTGAACGTAAACAGGTGGGTGAAAGCCGGATATGTGTCAGTATATTATATTCATTCGGTCTTAAAGGGACAGCAGCCTAATTAAATACCTGTCTGTCTCATTAATGTTAATCAAACAACAAAAGATGTTAAATAAATTTATACGTTAAACCTACTGTATTAGAAAAACTAGTTTATTTAGTAGGCTATTTAATTTGTATTTATTGTATTTGTCTTATGGTTTGTAATTTGCTTCTTTATTTTTATAAAGTGTGTGTGTGTGTGTGTGTGTGTGTTGTGTGTGTGTGTGTGTGTGTGTTGTGGTGTTTGTTGTGTGTGTGTGTGTGAGGAGTTGAGTGGTGTAAGATATATAACAGTATTCACCGTGGTATGGTGTATTTTATATATAATATCGATATCTATAGATATTATCTATATATATCCATTTTTTATATTCATGAAATAAAAGTTTTTCATATTGTGTCATATATCACGACCCCCCACACACCCCCACCCCAGAAATCTGGTCACCCTAGCGAGAACCATCTGACACGGATCTTTCTTTTTCTCTAGCTCAACGACGGCCAGTTCACTCCGATACAGTTAGTCGGGATGCTGCGCGGCATCGCGTCAGGAATGAAATATCTCTCGGAAATGAGCTACGTGCATCGTGATCTTGCCGCACGGAACATTCTTGTCAACAGTAACCTGGTCTGCAAGGTGTCCGACTTCGGTCTGTCGAGATTCCTGCAGGAGAATTCATCTGATCCTACCTACACCAGCTCACTGGTACGCAATGAGAAGTACTTCACATGAACTCAGTATTATAGGGGGGAATCAATGCAACCGAGCATGTCTAGCAATGCAAGCCTCATGATTTATCCCGAAATGCCTTTTTTAGGGCGGAAAAATTCCGATTCGTTGGACGGCGCCCGAGGCCATTGCTTTCCGTAAATTCACCTCCGCGTCAGATGTGTGGAGTTACGGCATCGTCATGTGGGAAGTGATGTCGTTCGGAGAGCGGCCGTACTGGGACATGAGCAACCAGGATGTAGGTGTTTGCATGTTTGACATTTTATTGTGATTGCATTTTGTTTTACATTAAGTTTAACTTTAAATTAAATCAGAGATGCAGTAGAAATCTTGTCCAGATGGTTATTTTTGTTATGGATAATAGCCGAAATGTTTGCAGATATTGCTTTCCGTTACACTATTGTTCAAAAGTGTGGTGTCAATAAAATTGTTGTTGTTGTTGAAGAAATTAATACTTTTACTCAGCAAGGTTGCATTGATCAAAAGTGACAGTAAAGACATTTTTAATCTTAAAAAAGAATATAATTTTTTCTGTTCATCAAAAAAATGCATCACGGTTTTCGCAAAAATATTGTGCAGCACAAGTGTTTTCAACATTGATAATAATCAGAAATGTTTCTTGATCAGCAAATTAGAATGATTTCTGAAGGATCATGTGACACTGAAGACCGGAGTAATGAAGAAATGATCACAGCAATAAATTACAGTTTAACAGATATTCACATAGAAAACAGCGATTTTAAATTATAAAAATATTTCACAATATTTCTATTTTACTGTATTTTTGATCAAATAAATGCAGCTTTGGTGAGCAGAAGAGAATTCTTTTAAAAAAAAAATCTTACCAGCCTTCTCAGAATTAAGCTAATATGAAGCTATAAAGTGCTAATGCATTTTCAGGAAAATCTGTAAAACATAGTCTCTTTTTACCCAATCAGGTGATTAATGCCATTGAGCAGGATTACCGGCTGCCGCCGCCTCCCGACTGTCCCACTCACCTGCACCAGCTGATGTTGGACTGCTGGCAGAAGGAGCGGACGGCACGGCCACGCTTTTCCAACATCGTCTCAGCACTCGACAAGCTCATTCGCAATCCTGCCTCACTTAAAATCACCGCGCAGGAGGGGGCAGGGTACGTTTAATATCCATTACACAACTATATCACTTATTATTTCAGTTATGTCAAAGAGCCACAGCAAGAGGACCAAAAACGGGTTGAACGAATTTTTAAAGTCGACTTTTATGTGATGAATGTCGAGTCGAAGTCGACTAGTCGCTGATGTCGTCATTAATGAACAAATAAGTCTGGAGCTGTGATACGAACAGCTTGTGCACAGCTATGGCATATGACACAGCGCTGCCCACACGGCTGTTGCTCCTATAACAGCTTTTTATCAGTTATTTTGTCTTTGGGTCGTTATATTTCTCACAGATTTCTGCTCGTTCTAAATCAGATACAGATAAAGTAGCACAGTAACGATTACATTCATATGAATGCGTTAGTGAGAGCGATTGCGTGTGTGAGTTAATTCTACCTGGCAGCGTCTCTCTACTAGTAGTGAAGCTGTGGAATTTAGTTATTAAGAAATATATGCTTGAACTTTTCAGTTTCTAAGCTATTTTATTGAGAATTCACAGAACAGTGTTGAGAATACATTTCCGCGCTGAATGATTCTGTGCGCGTGATGTACGAGCTACTGTCTGTAGCCTGTGTTTGTGTGTTACAGTGCAGAAGCGCATTATTAGATTAGAACGGCGATTAACTTACCTGTACTATAAGCTGTTTAATATGTGCATTCTCCTGTTCAATTTCGAGCATCCAGTAATATATCACATGTCTTGTGGAGCGCTTTCAGAGTATGCATTTATTTGTCATTTTAACTGTTTGGAAACGGAGAGTAAATGTGGAACTCCTTCAAAAATGTATTATCCTGTTGCGCCCTCTATAGGACCAGCGACTAGTCGACGTCAAGCTTAAAGCGTCATGGCAGAGCATTGAAGTCGACTAGTCGATTAGTTGGTGCAACCCCTAACCAAAGACCAAGTAAATAAATCTACATTTGTACTACTTTTTTATATGCAAAGCATGTATCAGATTCCCCATTGAGGTCTTGATTTAGAATCAAACTAATTCTAGGACACTTCATGATTTAGTTCTGTTGCCGATGGTTTTATGTTACTGTGTCAACCCCAAAAAATCAATGTTAGACAGTAACGAAATTACTGAAGAATAGTCCAAACCTCGTCACATGTGATTCCAGCAATGCATTTACCCAACAATGCTTGTCAATCAAGAGCATAGCAGTTCCTGTTTAAGCTTTAGTTGCATTTCACTCCGTCCATCACTTGGTTAGCTTGGCTCTCGTGCACCTCTTGTATGTTAGTCTTGCCCCGCCCCTCTCAGCATGTTGGCCTGTCAGTCTGTCAATCAAGACTCATGGGGGACGGTGTGTCGTGCAGGGGCGCGGGGGGTGCTAGGTGGAACGCTCCGTCAGAGCTTCCTCGTCCCTGGCATCCTGTTCGACAGGCCGACTCACGACGTCATCTTACAATGCTCGTGCTATCGCTTGCTCCTCAGACCCTCTCCCCCGCTGTTAGACCGCGCTATCCGGGTCATGCCGTGACGCCCGCGTCCTGTGGGACAGTGGCTGATTGGCTCAGGGCCATTAAGATGGAGCGTTACGAGGAGAGCTTTCTGCAGGCCGGTTACACATCCATGCAGCTGCTCGCACACATCACCACAGAGTGAGTGAAGATAACAGCACCTTCACTCAACAACATCGCTCATTTGTAAAGTTTATGGATATAACCCGGTATAATAGACAGCAAAATACAAGTAGAGCTTAATTACCAGGACGTTTTTTTTAAATATACTTGAAAATAAATAAATGAATTTGCATCAAATTCATGCAATAAACACGCTAAGAAACAAGAATTATAAGTTATATTACATATTACATTTTTAAAAAAGTTTGGAGTTGTTAATTATATATTAATATCTATTTGAAGAAGCCCCTTAAGTGCACCACGGCTGCATTTGAAGTAAACCTAAGTACCATATATTTTCTTCATATTATTTGTCCCTAGAACTAGTATTTTCATTTACTCAACTGTAATGCTCCTCTGTTCATTAACACATCTCTTTATCACGGATAAATAAATAAATAAGAGTATAACTCACATTGTATAATGAATAATAATAAAAAAAAAAATAGATAATTATTTATATTAAACCTTTGTAATAATTTTAAAGAAGTGTTTCACCCAGGCGCATTTGATTAAAATATTAGAAATTTAATTATTCTTTTAAAAGAACTGTTTTCGTTTGCGTGTATTTGAAAGTATTTATTGGATCAAAGCTGTATTTCTAGCATCATTACTGCAGTCTTCAGTGTCACATGATCTTCAGAAATCAGTATAATATGCTGATTTGCTGCTTTGAATTGATTTGGAAATCATTTGTAAAGTCACTTTTGATCAATGTAATGCATCCTTGCCCCCCAAACGTTTGAACCGTAATGTATATTTATATATATATATCCTTATTCTTTTTTAAAGATGTAAACACCATAATATAATCGTTTCTATGCTCATGTCTGCAGTTATTTTAAAAGCTAAGGTCTTTATCCTCTCTCTCTCCTTCCGTCTGTCAGGGATCTGCTGCGTTTGGGAATAACTCTGGCTGGTCATCAGAAGAAGATTCTGTCCAGCATCGAGGCTCTTGGGATTCAAAGCCAAACGCCAGGGAATGTGCTTTACTGAGTGAAGCGTCCACACACACACACAGATGCTTGCTGAGTTTGCCTGAGAACCTTCATGTAACCTACACACTCACAATCAGGAACATTTCTACTTCCTTTTTTACCGGGTCACTTAAGGATCAGGATGGCTTACTTGCTTCCAAGACTACCTAAAGGGAACCAGTCCAGGAACCCGCTGGAACTATCACTGTAATCCCACTAATATTACAAAGCGTCATTTGTGATATCAAGCGGCTCTCGTAGGGATGTTACCTCCAACATTTCAACATTTTTTGGGGAGCCACATGATGTAACCCAAAACATGTCTCGATGCAAAGACAGTGATGACGTATTTCCATTTTTGTAGAGTATTTTTCTAAAGGAGACTTTCATACTGAAGAGACTGGTGGAGGATATACAGCAAAAGATGAGAAATATGAGACCTTTATATCACGAGAATTTGGATACAAGTATCAGATTACAGACTGTGCGTGAACGGTCACATGCTCACACACACTAAGTGCCAAGTAATTGGTATTTTGTTTTTAAATGATGCACTCAGTGTGTGAGTGTGTGTATGTGAGCGGCAATAAGAAAAACGAGCACAAAAGTCTTGGCACTTTTTTTTTTTCTGAAGAGAATGAGGCAGAAGTTCCATTGGTGGACAAAATATGAGAAATGTATGTGCTTATATACACACACACTCACACACACACACTCTCACACACACACACACAAACACACACAAAAACACACACACACACACATATATATTTATATATAGATACAAACGCACATATAACACACACCAATGCACACGACACACACACACACATATATATATACGCACACACACACACACATTTAAATCTGCAACACTTGACTGGCCTTTGAACGACCTTTGAACGTGTGCCATACTGTGTTGTTTATTACGGGAATGTTGTGCTGGTTTGACTCACCAACTTGAAGCTGGTGTCCATCATCAACTCACCACAAGATCCAGAAGCCACCCTCTCATACCACGCAAGGGTTTGTGGGTAGGAGGATTTGGTCTTCACATTGGAGAGCCACAAGTACAAACCATGGGACTTTTATTTCTATTGCCGTCTGTTTTTTTTTTTTTTTTTTTTTGCATAAATTGTAGTCTGTATTTATGTAAAAAGATTAATTTCCTTTGTCATGTAAGCTGTGTTTGTCCGTTACAATAAAAAGTATACATTTAGTCTCGTTTTGAATAGATTTCTTTGCTTCTTCTCTTTTAATAACACCAGGAATCACAGTATTATTGGGTCCCACTTAGATGTCTTTCACTACTATTTACTTATGTGAAAATCTTTTTAGGTACAATGTATACAATGCTCATCTTGAATTGCATGGGATACGGTTAAGGTTAGGGTCAGGTTTACGTGTGGGTTCAGTTTTAAATGGTAGGTAATGATATTGTAATTCCAGATGTGTGACAGAAATAATTACGGCCGGTCATTTGAAAGGGGGGTAAGACATTGTAAAAACCCTGCAGCTCAAAGTTTGAGATCAGTAGATTTTAGATTTTTTTTTTTTTTTTAAGAAGTCCTTCGGCTTAGCAAGAATGCTGCTTTATTTGATCAAAAACCCAGAAAAAACAATAATATTGTTAAATATTATTGCAATTTAAAAATAGATATTGTTTTAAATTTTAATATAATAAAAATATAATTTATTCTTGTGATAACAGCTGAATTTTCATCAGCTGTTACTACAGTCTTTAGTGTCACATGATCCTTCAGAAATCATTCTAATATGCTGATTTATTATTATTATCAATGGTAAAACAGTTTTTGCAGCTTAATATACTTTTTTTTTTTGACCCCGGTAGATTTTTTCAGGATTCTTTGATGAATCAAAAGTTAAAAAGAACTACATTTATTCAAAATAGAAACCTTTAGTAACAATATACCACTATCGTTCAAAAGTTTGGGGTCAATAAAAGTTTTTTTTCTTTTGCTTTTTTTTTAAAAACAACCAGAAACTCACAGCGCCTTCAAAATCATCCAAACGAGGTGCGTTTTGGTTTGGAAAACCAAAAATATTTCCAAAAAATAAAATGCATGAAAAAAGTTTGCACACTCCACCAAAAATCATATGCAGAAAGTTTACTGAAAGAAACCAGGCAAACGTTTCGGTCACATGTTGACTATTTTCAATGCCACGCTAACAATACTAGGAGTCATCTTGATCTAAGTCACATGATCAACCAGCGCAAACATTGAGACACCCAATCAACATACCAAATTACACAATACTGTACAAACATAAAGTGATATGTAATCAAATAGAGGAGAAAAAAATATTATCCTCTCACAATAAATATACACATTAAAACAATCATAAATGCAGCCTTGATGAGAGACTTCTTTAAAAAACATTCAAAATCTTACTGATCAGCAGTGTTATGTTTAAGTGCTTTGTGTCAAATGATTAATTTAAACGTAAGTACATAGTAGTTAAAGACACTTAATATAGAGTGGGTCCTTCTCTTGATTATAAAGAGTTTAATAAGATGTCCTCCCTAATCCAAAAAGAGCATTAATTGAAAGTGAAGGTGTGGTCGAAAGCTAAATTTTGTAGGCATAAAGTAATTTGTCTGTTATCAATATAGCGATATATGAAGCAACGCTCAAACAGAAGTCACTTTTAAACCAAGCAGCTTTCTGTCAGTAAACGTGGTGAATCAATGTAACACCAACTTGAAAATCTGCATTGGGAAATCCCAATGGCATGGATTCCTATTAAAATTACTTGATTTTGCCTGCAAAAATGAGCTGAAAATGGTAAATGTGATGCACCTGTGAGGTAAGGAGAAAGTATGATAGATGCTAATATTCATAAATACCAGAAGTATTGATAAAAGTGCAATGTAGTAAAGTCTGTCAAAATGTGACTGTGTGTAGCACCTTCCGCTCTGCAGAACCTTTTGAAGGATCCAAAATGGGGCAAATTTGGCTAAAGTTTACTTTTAAGATTTCAGTCTGATCTGATTTCAGACTGCAGTTTGTTTTAGTTTTTTCATTTTGCAGTGTTATGCAGATTTACAAAGAGGGTGCTACCAAAAGGTAGGGCAGCAAAACTGGACTCAACCTGTAAGCACAGCAAAGGAGAAGTTGAAGAGCACATTTACTTAAACTTTCAAGGCACAGCAAAAAAGACAAGCTGTTGAATTAAGATGTCTTTTTAATTCTAAGGGTCAGAGAGAGTGCAAAAATGGTCATGAAAACTAAATTGTGCCTGTTCTTGTCACCTAAAATCCTTCACAACATTCTAAGTTTGACCTAAGTAGATATGACCCTTTTAATTCTTGCTCTCTTCCCGTTTCGCAAACTCTCTCTCTCTCTCGAATTCCTCCCTGATCCTTTTATCTGTGACTGAATATGCCGCTGTCTGCACACACACACAGGTTTGTTTTTATGAATTGTGGGGACATTCCATAGGCGTAATGTTTTTTATACTGTACAAACCGTATTTTCTATTGCCCTACACCAACCCTACCCCTAAACCTACCCCTCACTGGGAACATTCTGCATTTTTAGATTTTCAAAAAAATAATTCTGTAATTTTTATATCCTTTTGACACACACACACATACTCCCTCTCTCTCTCACACACCCACCCACACAAAACGCACACACACTCTGTTGCTATCCTGTTGGACTCTCCATAGGCGTAATGGTTTTTATACTGTATAGACCGTATATTCTATTGCCCTGCCTACACCAACCCTACCCCTAAACCTGCCGCTTACAGGAAACTTTCTGCATTTTAGATTTTCAAAAAACTTCATTCTGTGTGATTTATTAGCTTGTTTACCCGTGGGGACCTCAATTTAGGTCCCCACCTTGACACGAGCCCCCATGAGTCTGTGTGTATTCAGGTTTAAGAAGGGTTCCCCCCGTAGCCAGAATATGATGTAAAGGGGGTCGTGCAGGTACACAGCACACACACACACAGGTTTGCACCACACACACTCTCTCACTCACACACACACACACACACACACACACACACACACACACTCTCTCTCACTCACACCCACACACATGACACACACACACAACACACACACACAGACACACACTCACACCCACACCCACACACCCACACACACACACTCACACACTCACACTCTCACACACACAACACTCACACACACACACATACACCACACCCGACACAAACACACACACACTCCACGTCTCACTCATGAGCAACACACAACACTCCAACACACACACATACCCCACACACACACACACACACACACCACACACAAAACACCACACACACACACACACACATACACACACACTCACTCACACTCATGCTCACTCACACTCATATACACACACACAGACACACACAAACACCCACACACAAGACACGCCCACACACACACACACACTCACTCACACCACCTCAAACACACACACACACACACACACACCTCCACTCACCAGCACACACACACACACACACACACTACACTCTCTCTCTCACACACACACACACACTCACACACACACACACACACACACCACACACACACACACACACACACACACACACACACACACACACACACAATCTCTTTCTCTCACACACACACACACTCACACACACACACACACACACACACACACACACACACACACTCACACACACACACACACACACACACACACACACACACACACAAACACCACACAAACACCACACTACACACACGCACACACACAAACACGCAAACACAAACACGCACCACATTAACACACACAACTCCCACAACACACACACACTCACTCACACACACACTCAAACACGCACACACACACACCTGACGGATGCATATTTCCATAATTGTTTTGAGGTGATCCGATTTCTTGGACATTCTTGTTTTAAGCATTCCTCCCTGAAGATACAATGACCTTCTCTGCTCGGCAGAGGTGCGAGTGAGATTTGGGAGTGGGGCTTAGAGTTCCCCTCCCCCGTCTGTGTCTCTACCCCAATGGATCTCTTGTCCACAATCCCTTCAGAAGAAAGAACCAGTTCTTTCCCAAGACTCCTTGAAAATGTCCTTGACTTAAACCTTCCATCTTCTTACGACTTCTCTTTTTTTTCCCTCCCATGTTGCAGCTTCCTTGCTTGTGTTTTTGTAAGTTTATTTATCCCGTTTTTGCAAACACATCTGGCACTCTGTGGTATTTGGTGAATCTCATGAAAATCACAAAATCAAAAGAGTAATTTAGAACAATTAAGATTGTTTACATTCTTTTAATGACAATTACCAGCATTTCCCCCTGAAATTCATTAATGTAATGCGCCTTGATGGTTTATGTGTAAGTTTGTTTCTAATTCTCATAGCTAATTATCTATAATATGTTCTCAAAGATAATTATCCTTAGACTCTCATTACTGAAATGGAGTACACGGATGAAAATCACTGTACCAACAAGAGATGCACGAATAATTTGTTTAACATCTCAAAAGATATTCATACTTTTCTGATCAATCAGTTGTTAGTTTTTCTAAACTGACAAACAAGTAGCACTTCAAGACGTATCCTAAAACAAATCTACAATAAATATGAACAACAATAACAACAAAACATAATAATATAATAATATAATGCACGTGTTGTATTGATCAAATATTTCAATGGTTATGTATTTAATATTTATCAAAATAAAAATTTAATAGCATTTAAAATACACATTCTGAATACCAGTTATCATAAACTTGTATATAATAACCAAACAAATGCAAAAAATAATATTGGTCGATCTCTGGTCTAGACACAATAATTGAACTAAAATTGAAATGCATGAAAATGTATGTATGTATGCATGTATGCATTTATTTTTATCTCTCTATCACAGTAATAAGATTTCAGGGTACACTCTCAGAAAAAAAGGTACAAAAGTTGTCATGCTGGGGGTGGGTACGCGCGGAGCCGCTCCCCGTAGCCCCCCGCGCACCCACACGCTCCTTCAAAATGGCAAACTTTGACTCATAAGAGTCATATTGGTACCAACCGTTAAGTAATTATTAATACCTAAAGTGTACATATTAGTACCTAAAAGGTACAAAAGTGTACCTTTTAAAAAGGTACCGCCCCAGTGACAGCTTTTGTACCTTTTTTCTGAGAGTGTAGGGCAGGGTTCCTCAAATCTTGCCCTGGAGGACCAATGCGCTGCAGAGTTTATCTCACAACCGCTGATCTAAGACGTCAGGCTACCGTGATTTTCTAATGATGCCTGAAGCTATTTGATTAGGCATGTCTGGTCAGTTGTGCGTTTATTAGGTCGAGCTAAACAGCTGCAGGAAAGTGGATGCTGTGGGTACCATTTAAGGGTCCCTGGTGTAGGGTGTTGTCACAAAAATATGCTATTTTCTTATTTTGTAAGTCAGAATCAAATGCAGCCTCAAAAATGCTTTTTAAATTTATAAAAAGCTGCCTATTTCAGAATATAAATAAATAAATAAATAAATGTATTTGATTCTGAAATATTGACAGCCTTTTTGACATTAAAAAACATTTTTGAAACCTTTAGGGTCCAAGTTGTTAATCTGCAAGAAACTGAAACCGGAAGCATACATTAGAAACTATTGTCAAATAGTTTGTTTGGTGGGTCCATATTATTAGGGCGGGAGAGTGGATAAGAGATTATGATTGTCCTTATTGTGGTAAGCTCTTCTGAATGCTTCAGTAAATTATATGTTGCTGCATGAAGTTTTTGGGGTCAATGATTGTCTGTCTTAGTTGCGTGTCTGTGTGCTCCAGGAGCCTTTATCTTTTGAGGAAGAGCACAAAGCACATTCCTCATGTGTCCCACCCCACCCCCTACTCCAATCTTTGTCTTTAAAACAATGCCTGCCAGCCTCTCCTCTTACCATGCGTCCCTTTACAGCACAAAAGACAGCAGTCAGCACACTCCTCTCTTCCTTCACATATGGATTTATCATTTTCCTCAGTCATTACTCAAGCCAAAAATCTGAACATCCCATCTTTAACAGATGAAGTGTCTGCTCAAGGTTGTGTTCTCAACTCTATACTAAAGCAAAAAGCCACGAGAGGCCATGCGTTTCAGTGATTTTAACACAATTAAGGGCTGTTGTTGTTGTTAGACTTGTCATAAAGCAAAATTTAGAATATTTATATGAAAAGGAATAGCAAGTATGTTTTAAAAGTATGTACATTTTTAAAAGGGAACATATTTCACAGACAGTTACAGTTCAGATATTGTATCATTAAAATGCCACATTTCTAAAAGCCAGCACGGCCTTCAGTATTAAAATGTGAATTTTGTGGCATTTAGTCTATATCTGTTAGCTGGCTATTCAGTGTGAACAGTGTCTAGTCAGCTAAGTTTAAGTCGTTGATTAGTTAGGTAAACCCAGTAGGTATATTTGATAGTCAGAGTATGAAACTGAAGAATTTGATTGATGTGTAAAACAAATGATTAAAAGTTTGTAAGGTCCATTTACACAGTTTACTGTGACGATGCACGCTTATAGAGTTATGCTATGTAATGATTGGGGTATAGGAAATTACAGTCATAATTATCTGAATTAATCCATACAGGAACCAAGGATTATGACAACACCAAGGAAACAAATGATGGACGATATTTTCAAAAAGTTCTAAGCATTGTGGTGAAAAACTCTATATCTTTGGAACGCTAAGTGATGCTGCCTTCTGACTTCTCACATACCTTCAGGTTATGCTGTCAACGATCCCTACCAAATTTTGTGCCAATAAGTCAAAGTGTTTAAAAGATATCAATATTTACAACAAAGTCTCAAAATGGTGCATGGGCGGTTTGTCTACATCTGGCAATATTGCTATAAATGCATTCAGCAGGACTCAAGGAATCCACAGACTAACATTTATACGTGTTATTTATATTTATATTAAGTTATAAGCACAACCTTAAGGATTTCATGATGTGCACAGTAGGTGGCGCTGTCAGTAAATTTAGCAGATACCCTCAACTCATAGTGCTAATGAAGCATAATAAAATTACATTTTAATTTCCAGCACAAAGCGATCAAAGTATTTTACCAAAAGAAAAGTTAATATTTGAACTGATGGTGGCGCTGTACAGTTGGTTCTAGAGACCTCAAAGTTGGCCAGTGGTCTATTCATGTCCATCCTAATAAGTGTGCCAAAATTCACCATTTTCCTAAGCGCTGCAATAGACTCACATGGCAAGGCAAGAAGAATAAGAAAACTAACACTTGGCCCCCTAATACATCAACACAGGAATGAAAATTATATTCCCCAAACAATTTCAGGTTCAGGTCTTTCATATGAGTATTCTGGCTCAAGCTAGAAAGCTAAGAGAACAGAAATAAATCCTAAAAATTTCTTTCTCAAACACAGTTGTGATCGGGAACTAACAACATGCCGTCTTTGTCAAGCAGTTGAGCAGGTTACTTTTCATATAAAATCCCTAAATTATGGGTTTTCTAAAACAATAAACTTGTTTCACAAAATTTAGCAAACGCCATGTTCTTTACGTAATGACAGATATCTTCCAGTTTTAAGCCTTTTATATCGTTACTCCAAACTTAGCCAGTCCATTTTATTGTCCAATCAAAATGTGGGTAATGACATGTAATTGCGTGACTGAAAAAGTGCTCTCGCTGACAAACAATCTGAAGTGCCGTAATTTTGCTTTTGAAGTCTCTTTGTTTTATTGGTCTGTTTTATAGGAGGTCATTCTCTTGTGTTTTAGTGTATATTTAGTGTATTCTTCTGTGCGTGACACACTTGTCAGAGGGACGTCTCTGGTGCCTGAGTGTTGACAGAGTGTGTATGTGACCTTTGTGTGAATGGCCATCCATTATAGAACGACGGGGAAGATAAGGACAGAGGTCTGTCCTATTAGAGAGCAGTGTGTGTGTGTGTGTGTGTGTGAGAACACTCAGCTCTTTATGTCTAGCCTTCATTCTTGTGTGCACTGAAGCATATGGGTAGACCTGACTCGAGAACGGACTTGGATAAGAGCAATATAAAGCCAGACTCTCCATTAGGTGTGTGTGAGTGTGTGTTTGAATGTTCTGTGCATTATTAACATTCCATGCTTTAGGGGCATTCATTGATCATTATAAGGGTTAAAAGAATGTTCCGGGTTGAATGCAAGTTAAGCTTTGTGGACAGCATCTGTGACACTGCTGACTGACACAGAAAACTATTGCGACTTGATTTGTGTAAAACGAGGAGGAAAATCCACCATGTTGCTAATGCATAGTCACAAATTAATCCACCTAGAAAAGTAGGCGTACTTCACCTTTAGCTTCTGTGAACAGTAAAGTAAAACCTTTGATTTGTTTGGCTATCTCAGTCAGTTTGGGACTGACAAGCACTTTTATACCATTAGACCTGCCTAATTGTTTGCCTAACAACAGATTTTAGCTTAATTTAGTGCAGCAGAGCATCATCAAGAACAACAAATATTGGGGGACAATTTGGCCACGTCTGACTGTTGCTGAGGACTCGTCTGTGGTGGTTACGGTCCTGTCACAGCTCACAGTAGCCCATCACAACCAGGCCACGCTCATCTGTTTCGCTTCACTCTCAGCCTCAGGTTATCTTTCCTTCTCTCCATTCATCTGTCCATGCCTCCCTCAGTCTGTGTACGGTTTCGTGTTTGCTATCATTCTTTCAATCACTCTGTCTTTGCTTTAAAGCCCAGTCTATTTATCCTCTTTCATATCACACCATTTGTTTTCACTTCCTCAATCCGTCTTCCTTGTCCACACATCCACCTCATCAATCTGTCTTCCCGTCCTCCCTCTGTCCACCTGTGGTCTGTTTTTCCTCTTCTTCCCCAACATCCCACTCTTCAGTAATTTCACCTGGCTGGGAGCCGAATGCTAATGAGAGGGTAATCAGAGTGATTTCGGGCCCCAGGCTTCTGCAGGCCCTCGGGGACCCAAGCTCGGTGGAAAATGCACAGTTAATACTGTCTTATTAAACTTCCCTCAAGGGGCCAAAGCTTCACACACGTCTCAGTCCCAGAGTGAAGAATGCCATTGTCAGCTGACCTCTGATCCGGCCGTCTTTCCTGCAGATCAGCAAGTCTTAATGGGATTGTCTTGACTGCTTGGGCCCTGCTCTGCTTAACCTGGGTGGGGGGTTGGTTTTAAACTCCTGTAGCCAGTCTAAATACTTTTTATACTTTTAAAGATGGCATAAAGATGTCAACATACATCCCTGTTGAGTAAAACTCACAATAGTCCTGCAGAGAGGCCTGTCTTATGAAGAACTTGGCAATGAGTTGACAAAACCAGATGAATCAAACCCGGGTTCAGTGGCTTCACAATGTTTGCTATAAATTACCTCAGGGTTTGATTTTGAGTTTATGATTAATGTGCATCTGAAGGAGTGACGTTTATAGTGAACAGCCAATTCGCTCTAGACTAGACCAGTTCTACAGAGATGTTAAGCACCCTCAAACAAACATCAGATAAAACTACAGAGCGCTGCAGTGATGTGTTTTTGTAGGCCAGCCTAGAAGTTCACATCACCCTAGTTCCCTCGACAGAATCCCAAAAGGATTTTTCCACTGGCTTTTAAATTTTATTGCAGGAGAAAATGAGATATATGACCAACAAACTTTCTGACTCTTCAAATTCTGAGTTAGTTCATCTGCATAAATGAACACGACTTTTGGGAACTTTGAAGCTGAAGTTCAATTGGCAGAAGTAAAAAGCTAAAAACTGCACCATGGTCACATTGATTCAATAAGCTTCAACTTTCATGCATTAAAAACATTTCCCTGAAAGTTAGAATAGTTAGCAAAAGGGCTGTTAATATGGACTAGTGAGTAGATGAGTTTACCTTGTTAATGTCCCATTCAACCACTTGTTAGCAATCATCGGTTTCAAGCCAAATGAAAGCTTAAAAAAAAAGTGTAAGTTGGTATTACTGACGTATTTTATGTAATATAAACTTAACACCGAAAAATCTTGAGCGTGTTCACACCACAGACCTTTTCATGCTTTGAACCAAAAGCCCATTGAAGCTAATGGATCCAGAAGTGCTAAAACACCAATTAGTTTGCAGGTTCTATCCCTGCAGCCCTTTATATAAACATTGGAAAATTCCTTAACCATTTATAGACACTGCAGTGTGTATTTGTGTGCATTCTGAAGAGTCAAAGATTATATTGTATCATTTTAGCCTTGCGCATATGACGCCGCACCAATGCTGCTTGTGAAGGAGCTACTTAAGAGTCACATGAATAAAGTTCATCACAACCCGTTTTTTTTTAAAGGTGTTTTTCCCCCCTCTTTTCTTTTCCTCTTCTCCCCCTTCCCTCTTCCCCTGTTCAAGATCACAAAAGGGTCAAGTTGTGATTAACAATGTTGGAAGCCTCCACTCTAAAGTTAAGTTAAACTTAATGCTGCTACTTTATACAGTTCTGGCAACCCACTCTTTCTGTGGTGGTGTTCACGCAAGTTAACACTGCGTCAACAACTTATGAGCTGACGGTGAACCATTAACCTGATCCTAACCATATCTAAAGAGCTTTAAACCACTGCCCCCTCCCACCAAACTTGAAGAAATGCAATTGCACTGTTGAAGAGGTAAAAAGCTATTGGCTACACAAGTGCACAAATAAAACACTGCAGTGAATAAAAACGGTTGAAGGCCTCTGCGTACCCCGCGCTTTCCATGTATTCCCTCCGGGCCCGCGCCGGTAGCGGATGCCCCTTCTCCTCGCAGCACTGCTTTGCAGCACCCTTTTCTCCAGAATCACCCTCCTCTGCCTTTGTTGTGGTTTTCTTTCCGGCTTTCTTAGCTGCTGGTTCCTCACCTCCTTTTGATTCTTTAGAAGCTTTTTTAGCTTTACTCGGTTTGGGCTCAGTTCCACCCTCCCCTGCAGCATTCTTCGCCTTTGGCTTCTTAGCAGGGGCCACTTTTGAGGCAGTGCCATCTTTCTCAGGCATCTTAGGCTTAGCATCCTAAGAGAACGGGAGGAGAGAGAGAGAGAAAAAGGGTGGGTGTGTTTTCAGACTACACAGCAGAGAGCATCTGCTCATGTAGAAGGCGAAAATTAGACCTGAAACTCACGTCTGCGGTCTCCTTTTTCTTCACAGACTTTTCTTTGCTTGCTCCTTGAATGGAGAAATGGGGAAGAAAAACCCAACGGGGTAAAGTTCTTGCTAAAAACGCATGGTTACACATTTAAAACTCATCTCCCATTAAAAAGATGGCAGCATTCACGAATAACTGCCACAACTAGTATAATTTCAGCACAGGCTAGACTCCCAATGGTGAACGCCAAGGGCTTTGAGTTCTAAGGCCCGTTTACACCAATAATGAGTTTTGTGAAGCATAACGATAGGTTTATTCTCAGCACTGACATTTGATCAACATAACTGCAGTGCTTTTCAAATTCAGTAAAAGCTCATTAACTAGAGAAACCTCAAGTGAAAGTTCCCACTGTGCCACAATTTCTTTAAAAGTGAATTCTTAAGGAACGTGCCTCGAAAGACATTAAGTTGTAAAGATAAAGGGACTAACGTCTTACAAGAAAACAGCACTTCAGTCATTCTACTTAGCTTCATATTTAATTCAATGCATTACTTGCCAATTCCTTGGTAATGTGTAATAGCAATTTCCAACTGAATGGTTTTTAAAGTAAATCCTACAGCAAACTTTCCTCAGTGTAAAACTATAAACTTTACCTTGACCCTCTGCTTTAGTTGCCTTGGGTTTCTTAGCTTTGGGTGCTTTCTGTACATTGGGATCAGCATTTTCTTTTGACTGCGTCTTGGCCTCCTTTGCTTTGGTCTTGGCAGCAATCTGAAAAAGACACGGTAACAATATCAGGAATAGAAAAATATTAGAAACCCTAACAATGATTCATAAAAGGATGCCAGAAACTGGAAGTTACCCGAAAGCGCCCTTGGGCACCTGTCGTTGTCGTCCCAGAATTCGCAGGTCTCACAAACACTCCAGTCTCAATGCCTTTGTTCAGGGTTCGTCGCACCAAAAACTTCAGCCGTGTCTCATCCACGGTCGTGTATTTCTCTTTGACGTAGCCCCGGATGGCCTGAGCCGAAACACCCTTTCTGGAGTCCAACTCTTTCAGAGCTTCTTTCACCATCTCCATCGTAGATGGGTGTGGAGAAGCTTTCCGTGCAACGGTCTTACCGCTGGAGCCTTCAGAAGCATCCGAAACAAGATTTAGAAAGGGGAGCAGAAGCTATATGAAAACAAATTCTAATAGGAACATACAATCATTCATTTAAAACTTGGCAAACTCCACAAAACGGCTTACGAACCTGGTTTTGTTTCAGCGATTTCATTTTCAGAATCCTTTGGGATTGCAGCAGTTGGCTCTGCAGAGGCTTTTTTAGGAGGCATTACCAAAACAAACGTGAGCACACTAAACTTAAAACACACTTAAGTCACTCCAGCATAAATCTGACCGGCTTGCGTGTCTGTTTTAATAACGGGAAAGCACCTTTTGTTGTTGTCCATCACCTGTTCATCATTAAGTCGTCTGTCTCCAATTAATTAGCCACATTAATTAAGTGATTGGTCAAGTTGTCAGACAAAGAATCAGCTCAAAGCTTAAGTGAATGTGTCTGTGGTTTCGTGTTCTGTTTGTGTACCTTGTCAAACAAGATTATAAAAGAGCTTTTACAGGACAGATCATTCTGATGGGTATTTTCTCTGGCGTATGAACACTTTAGGTTCTAAGAAAAGTTTTTGAGCTAACAAAGAACAATACAGCTAGAGCTTTTATTAATCATAGATAAAGGCGATTTTAATATTTACTAATGTTTTAATCAAACGTTATACCTGTAAATGCTGTAAAAAAAATGCTGTAGCTCCTTGTTAGTTCAAATTAACTAATTAATTAAATAATGTTAGCAAATGAAACCGTATTGTACAGCGCTACCTTTGGAATTGTAACATAAACACAAATAAACTAACAAAAATTATATAATTTCATTGTTTAACCAGTATCTTCTTGGATTCTCATTTGATTATGATCCTTTAGAGTTGATCATTTATGATACATTGATTTGCAAAATACAGAAACTCCTGGACAGCTGTAAAATATAAACAAGAAACCGTTTATCAGTGCATTTGGGTAAAAAACATGGTTTTGCAAGATGGGTTTTTACCCACACTCTCATTAATAATATAATAATAATAATTATAGATATATAGGCCTATATATAATTTTTTAATAATAAGAAGTTACATAGTGTAGAAGATCACTTTTGTATTTTTTACTTTCCAAAAACGTTTTTCCCTTCCCACCCAGTAAGTGTGAAAATGTTATATTAATCCTGGAGCTGGCTTGGTTTGGTTTTCTTTACGGCTTTTTATATATTACTTAAAAAAAAACAATTTTTTAAAAAATGTTAGAAATCCCTATGGAGAAATTTAATTTGGAAAAGAAAAAGAAAAATCTGAAACCAACACTGCTGAAAAAAAGTCACCGCTTTTCCCTTTTTTTTCTGTAACACCTCATCCTTTCTGTT
The DNA here is from genome assembly GCA_018155175.1 of Sinocyclocheilus anophthalmus. Classification (NCBI taxonomy): domain Eukaryota; kingdom Metazoa; phylum Chordata; class Actinopteri; order Cypriniformes; family Cyprinidae; genus Sinocyclocheilus; species Sinocyclocheilus anophthalmus. Next base: position 1,098,665 of record JADLZN010007355.1, read on the forward strand.
CTTCGTTTACAATTATTCTTGTCAGAAACTAGTTTACCATAAATTCTTAAACTCCTCAACACTGACCGCAAATTAAACTCCTCTTTGAAAAGCTAACCCTAATGCAAACAACCACCATGCAGCCAGAACGGCTTATTAAAGTTGATTTACTACCTTGTTTTGGTTCTTTAAAATCACTTCAGCAAAGACAGACTGAGTTTGCCAAGGGTCACGTGAAGAAGGAAAAGTAGAAAGACAGAAAATGTTGTTTCATTTGAAATTAAGGTGGAAAATAAACCATAACATGCAAAGCCACTCTGATGCAATTACAAACAGTGGATTGGATTTAGTGATAGATGAGTAATCAGGGAAACGCTGGTTAATATTATGAGTTGAAGTGTAATATTATAATGAGTGATCTGTCTGTCTGTTTATTACTCATTAGGCAGTAAAACATGCTAACTCATAACTGACGACATGTAGATCTGCGTCTTGTACATGTGTGAGTTTCCATACGTTTGTACACACACACACACACACACATGCACACACACACACTCACATGCACACACACACACACACATGCACACACACACACACACTCACATACACACACACACACACACACACAAGGACGGATCATTTGGTTTTGATTTTTCCCAACATCTGGTTACAATGTGACTGTTTGTCTTTTAGTAAGCGACCGTCCTCGTCGTTATGTGACAGTTTGTGTGTGTGTGTGTGTGTGTGTGTGTGTGTGTGTGTGTGTGTGTGTGTGTGTGTGTGTGTGTGTGTGTGTGTGTGATTTGAGTTGTGTGGATCACAGGGATTGTGAGATTGCACGTGTGTATGTGTTGCTGTTTTTTTAACCCATTTATACAAGAGCCATGTCACACTCCCCATGAGATGAGATTACTGTTATCCATAGCACAGCTTTATCCACACTCCATTTCACTCTCTCTCTCTCTCTCTCTCGCTCTCTCTCTCTCTCTCTCTCTCTCTCTCTCTCTCTCTCGATCAACATGTTTTCCTAATAACTGCTGAAATTCTGGATATACAAAACCGCTTAAGGCTGGAATACACTACATGACTTTTGCCCAGATTTTTGCCCCAACTTACAGTCTGGAGAAGTTGATGCTAGCTGCCAAAGGTCAGAGCCAGTGCAGATTTGAGTTGACAGCTTTAATAGAAAACCGTGTAGACACAGGCTATGTTTCCATCCAGTCAGAGGATATCAAACATGTTTGATATTTTGAGCTGATTTTAGAAAACAAATTGTTTTCAGTTGTCACATTTCTGCTAGCAAGAGGTTGCATGTTTCTGTGTGAGTTTGGAACGACTTGAAGGTCTGGTGTTGTGTGATAATATGTTAATACGACACCATTTTTAACTAAAAACTGAAAAGTTTTTATGCGTTTTGGCCATTCATTTACATGACGTGAGTTTTTGGGGCCTAAAAATGTAAACTTTTGAAAACGGGTTTCAAAGTGCATGTTTTTGAAAACAACATCGTTATCGTCTCTCTGTAACCTACAAAAATGCAAATTTGTGAAAAATTTGATGTCATGTGCATGCGTATTACATGTTAGTGTTTCTTTACAAACTGACATCGCTGACTACTGGCCTGGATGCATAATATTGCATAATATTATATATATGCATAATACTGTGTTTTTAGTGGTTTTCGCAGATCCGTGTGAACGGGGATCATTTTGACAATGTTGTCATCTGTATAAAGAACTTTTCAAAAACGCAAAGGAAAAACGTTTCTGTTGTTAGTACAGTTGCTGTTGTGTAAACATACCCTTAGTTTATGATGGCCATGTTTTCCTCTGTAACTCTTTACAAAGTCAGTGTATGATGCCTAGCGTTTTAACATTTTAAAAGTCCAGCCTTAAATGAGGAGATACCGTTTTAAAACTAAATATAATTATTACTATAGAATAATGCTAACCAACATTCTAAGAAATATCTGTGAAAATACTGTTAATATGACAGAATTTATCATATTGTTTTTTTCACATGTATTTTACCCGTATTTTGAATTATGCATTTCATTGTGTTGAATTTTATGGTTGTCTGCTATGTTCTGGCAGGAAACTTACCGACCTTTTCTGTTTAACCTTTACATTATATATATAGATATATATAACTATATAGAGATATATATATAATATATAAAAGAAGCATTATTTCATTGTGCATGTTTCTCAAACAAGACTACCCCCAAGTTGGAGGTTTTGGCATGTTAGCCATTTTAACTTCTGTGACTAAGTTGTCTCCTAAAAGTGTACTATCCATACACATTTTTCTGTGTTTTCTTTCAGCACATTTCAGAGGGCTCGGGTGTTGTGCTGGGGATATTGTACAGCTCAGACATTGGGCCAGGCGTTTTATGGTACGGGTTACGGTATAAATGACCGGCGCTGATCAGAGGATGCCTGGGGAAGTCACACTCTCACTGTTTTCTCACAGATGTGTTTTGAGCAAATTGAATTATGGATATGTTGACCTCTGCAGGCTTTTTGGGGCCCCCAAGACACCATTTGTGTGTGTGTTTTGTGTGTGGTGTTGTGTGTGTGTGTGTGAGTGTGGTGGCTGTGTCTGTGTCTGGGGCGTGTGTGCTTGTTGTGGTGAGCGCCTGGTGTAGCGTGCGTTGTTTGTTGGGGGGTGTGTGTGTGTGTGTGTGTGTGTGTGTGTGTGTGTGTGTGTGTGTGTGTGTGTGTGTGTGTGTGTGTGTGTGTGTGTGTGTGTGTGAGTGGAGTGTGTGTGTGTGTGTGTGTGTGGAGTGTGCGTGTGAGGAGTGTGTGGTGTGTGTGTGTGTGTGGGTGTCATGTGTGTCTGTGTCTGTTCTGTGTGTGTGTGTGTGTGTGATGTGTGATGTGTGAGGTGAGGGTGTGGTGTGTGGTGTGTGTGTGTGTGTCGGTGTATGGTGGTGTGTGTGTGTGTGTGTGTGTGTGTGTGTGTTTGTGTGTGTATGAGGTGTGTGGGTGTATGTGTTTGTGTGTGGGTGTGTGTGTGTGTGAGGTGTGTGAGTGAGTGAGTGTGTGTGGAAGTGTGATGTGGAGGTGTGTTGTGTGTGTGGTGGTGTGTGTGTGTGTGTGTGTCTGTGCTGGGTGTATTGTGGCCTCTCCTTTATCCCGCTCTCTTTTTCCACAGTAATAGAAGCCAGGTTTATCTTAACTCACAAAACAAGCTCACTGCCCAGAAACTCAAGTAATATTTTTTTGAAAATGTGAGCTTATAAGAGCTATGGCATGAATCATACACAGTTTGTGTATACAACTAAAATATGTTTTTTTAACATAACCAGTGTATCATTGTAATGTTCTAGTTTGATTGCCAGTTCATTAGTGGAGGTTAGAGTGCTCATCTCTGTGCATATTCTGCTGTGAAGTTTTTCTTGATTTGTATAATTTTGAAATAAAAATGAAGGATCTTTATTGGCATTGATGGTTGGCATGAAGAATCTTCAACATCTATTGCACAAAAGGTTCTTTATGCTGTTGAGGTTTCAAAAATGGTTCTTCCATGTTAAACACCTCCTTCTGAAACCTTTATTTTTAATAGTGTGCACTTAGCCAATTAATTTCATTTAACTTGTTGTTGTACCTGCTGTTGTAAAGCGCTTCTTTTCTGTGATTAACATGCTTCTTTTGGGCCTTGTGTTTACTCAGCTGCTTGTCTTTGTATTGGCCAGTACAGTGATCTGTGCACTTTATTATAAGTTGTTTTGGAAAGAACACATCTGCTAAAGATATAAATCTAAATGGTACTTTTGGTGTCCCATTACAAGCGCAACCATTCAACCCTGTTACCAAAGTTAGAGTAAGAAAAAATGATTGTTTTCTGTTTGTTTGTTTGTTTTTTCAAAGCATTTGGTTTGAAAACTATAGCCCATACTGAGCGAATTAATTTTGGCAAAATCTTCAACCCTGTTAAAGATTATGATGTAATTTATTGATTTTCTTTTAGATCTTTTAACCTCGAAATTGCTTCACTTTTTTCTATATAGTTTAGGGGTTTAAACTGTTCTCAGATGTAAATTTTGAAAAATGCATGTAAAAAGGGCAAACTTCATGTAAAAATAAATGTGAAATAGCACATAGAGCATAATATTTCATTTGACTTCCTGAGGTAAACAAACATCTTTTTTATGAAGATTAAGCACCTCCTTTACTTTGTTGGAGAAAAAAAATAAAGCAAAACAAAAACTGACTTGAGGTCATATTTTAAATGTTATTGCGAAGTCGCAAGTGTATCTGAGAAATTGATACTTGATGTTAAAATGTATTTAACATCAAAATTGAATTATTAACTTTCAGTTACTGTGCTGGTTTGTGATTATATATAAATAATTCAATTAATATATATGGTGAAATCGTTTGACTACAGTCTAAAAATGTATTTTCCAAAAGGATGTTTTCACAGCGATGCCACTGAAGAACCATTTTTGGTTCCCCAAGAACCTTTCAGTAAACAGTTTTTAAAAGAAAAGAAAAAATCTGTGCGAAAAATATTTTAATAATCTAAAGATCCCTTTTTCCACTATAAAGAACCTTTAGTGCGTTTAAATGGTTCTATGGAATTTTTTTTTTTTTTTTATGGAATAGTGCCAAATAAATAACCTTATTTTTAAAGGACCCCACCCTATTTAGTTTATTCATTTAGCAGACAGAACCAAAAAAAGGATGAAAGAAAAAGGGAAAGAACAGAGATTGTAGTTTCCTTGCATGCCTAAAAATCTAGACACCATCTCTAATGCTGATGAGAATTTGTAAATCAAAAGACCATGTGAATCGAACATTTTTTTTAACCTTCTGCTGTCATACAGTATCAATTAAAGGCAAAACATCAAGAATATAATCAGGAGGAAAAACCTTCGCGCCGGGGGCCAAGCACGGACAGAATCCCACACAACATCCCAAAATGTCCTGTGAGCAGCAAGACGAGGAGAGAGGTCGAGGGAGGGGGTACTAAGGATTAGTTGAAATGTTTAACACTTTGGGCAGAGGAAAGAGCAGCCAATGATTTAGCTTTGCCATTGCTTTGAACACAACTCCAATGCCTCTGTATCAGTATTTGTTGATGGGTGTGTGTGTGTGTGGTGTGTGTGTGTAGTGTGTGTGTGGGGTGTGGTGTGTTGTGTGTGTGTGTGTTTTGCCTGTTGTGTGCTTGGGTGCGTGGGTTGTGTGGTTGTTGTTGTGTTTTGCTGTGTGTTGGCATGGGTGCGTGTGTCTGGGTGTGTGTTTTGTGTGCTGGGGTGTGGTTTTGGTGTGGGCTTGGGTCTCCCCCGTGTGTGTGTGTGGCTGGGTGTGTGTGTGTGTGTTGTGTGTGGTGTGTGTGTGGCTTGGGTGTGATTTTTTGTGCTGGTGTGTGTTGGGTGATGGTGTGTGGCCATGGGTGCGGGCGTGCGTGTGTGTGTGTGTTGTGTGTGTGGTCCGTGTGTGTGTGTGTGTGTGGGTGTGAATGTGAGTGTGTGTGTGTGTATGAGTGAGTGAGAGTGTGTGTGTGTGTGTGTGTTGTTGTGTGTGTGATGTGTGTGAATCCCAGAGGACCCTGCCCACAGTGGGGATAGCAGATATCGCCCAGATTGCAATTCTTCCTCTGTTGAGCCAGAGTGGTGGAAGCATGAGGAAGAATTCTCTTTCTCCACGGCACCATTATGATGTAGCCGCTCTCTGAGGGCCTTTCCCTCTTTCATCTCCAAATGTTAATGTCACTGGATCCAGTCTAATGCCTCTGACACACACACATTCCCTTAACAATCTCATTCACCCTCATATCTGTATACACAGAAAGGTTTTGGGGGGGAACCTTTAGTCTCTCACTAAGGGGCTCAAATCCTTACCGGGCCTTTAAATGTGGTTTTCTTTGACGTTTCCCCTCTCTAAAGTTCACGTTAATGGGATAGTTAATCCAAAAATGAAAACTCTGTTATCATTTACTCACCCTCATGCCGTACCAAACCGTTCCAAAGACTTTGGCTAATTTTCAAAACACAAATTAAAATATTTTTTAATAAAAACTGAGAGATTTCTGTCCCTCAATTGAAAGTCCTGGTAACTAAAACTTAGAAGAACTAAAACATGTCATAAAGGCATCATAAAACAAGTCTGTATAAATCGAAATCCAAGTTTATTTCAAGTGTTGTGAAGATATTTGATCGCTTTATGTGATAAACACATTTAATTAAACCGTTTGATTCATATGGATTCCCTTTATGATGCCTTTGTGACCTTTATTGATCTACGTTTTGGTTATGAAGGAACAGAATGGATATTGAAAGTTAAGATTAAAAATATCTTAATTTGTGTTTCAATGATGAATGATGACAGGTAAGTAAATGATGACAGAAATGATGACATTTTTGGATGAAATTACCCTTTTAAGTTTGCTTTTATTACTGTAAAGTGACAAAATTGTGCATTTTATTGCCAATAGCTGCTTACAATGAGAAATTGAGTAAAGTAAGTAAAATATAGACAAATAAACACATATCTTAAAGTCAATTAGCATAATTGATTTAGAAAATGTTTCTGGTAAATGCATAAATGTAAATATCAGTGTGGTGGAATAATGTGTAGACGTGCTGCTTAAAGAGAGGGGGAATGTGAGAGTGTGTTAATGGCTTCACTTCAATTACTTCTTTCTCATGAATAATAAGACAAAATAAATATTGTGCAGTTATTTATGTATGATGAGGCTTTGGTTCACTCCCAGAGATATTATAATCCTTTCTTCTATCAGCAGCGTGTGTGTGTGTGTGTGTGAGAGAGAGAGAGGAGAGAGAGAGAGAGGAGGGGGGAGAGAGGAGAGAGGAGGAAGGAGAGTGGTCTCGTTAGAGGAGGAGGAGGCCGGCGGGTCGGATGCAGGGACCTCACGTGTAGAGCCCGACCTGGAGAGTCTGAGGGAGGAGACTCAGAAAGTGGGTTTCTGTGTGTGTTGTGTGTGTGTGTGTGTGTGTGTGTGGGTGTATGTGTGTGTGTGGGAGAGAGAGAGAGAGAGAGAGAGAGTGTGTGTGTGTGTGTTGTGTTATTTTTGTGTTGTGGGTGTGTGTTTTTGTCTGTGAAGTTGACTTCAGTGATGTGAGTGATGTGAGGATGGGTGTGTGTGTGTGTGGAGGAGAGATTTTGGAGACGGCGAGGAACGAGAAGGGCGAGGAGAGGGTTAGGGCGAAAGGGCCGAGAGGGATTTGGGAGGGATGATGGGAGTGGATGAGAGGAGGGGAGGAGACCCGATGAAGGAGAGAGAGGGAGAGAGAGAGAGGGGAGAGAGAGGGGAGAGAGAGAGAGGGATGAAGAGGAGGGAAAGAGGAGGAGGAGAGGAGAGAGTGTTTCTGGGGGTGTGGGAGAGAGAGAGAGAGAGGAAGAGAGCGTGTGGGTGTGTGTGTGTGTCTGGGTCTGGGGTGAGTGAGGGACGTGAGTGAGGGGAGGGGAGCGTGGTGTGTTGTGAAGAGTGAGGGAGAGAGAGAGATGGTGAGGAGGAGAGAGAGAGAGACGGAGAAAAGAGGAGTGTGGGTGTGTTTGTTTAGTGGTGTGGTGAGAGAGAGGACGAGGCGAAGGAGGAGAGAGATGTGTGTGTTTGTGTTTGTGTGTGTGAGAGAGAGAGGAGAGAGAGAGAGTGTGGGGAGGGGGGACGAGGGAGGAGGAGAGAGGGAGGAGGAGGGGGGAGTGAGGGAGTGGACGAGAGCGAGAAAGAGGTGTGTTTGCTAGTGGTGGTTGTGTGTGTGTGTGTTGGTTGTGTGTTTGGAGACGTGGAGTAGAGAGAGGGGAGCAGGAAGAGGGAGGGAGAGGGAGAGAGAGAGAGAGAGGAGGAGGGAGGGAGGAGAGAGAGAGAGGGAGGAGGGAGAGAGAGAGAGAGAGAGAAAGAGTGTGTGTGTGTGTGTGTGTATCTTGTGTGTTGTGTGGTGTGTGTGTGTGTGTGTGTGTGTGTGTGTGTGTGTGTGAGAGAGAGAGAGAGAGAGAGAGTGTGTGTGTGTGTGTGTGTGTGTGTTTGTGTGTATGTGTGTGTGTGTGTGTTGTGTGTGTGTTGTGAGAGAGAGAGGATGAGAGAGAGGGAGAGAGGATGAGAGAGAGAGTGTGTGTTCACTTGGATGTTCTGACAATCTTCGTTCTGCATTCAACTCACATTAGAAATCATTTGCTTTACGGATACTTACATTCACATCATTTACATTACATTCATTATTCTGGTAATAGTATCATCACGTTAGCATCAGCGCCTCGATGACTTCCTCAGCTGTCTACTGTGCCTTTACTTTGTCTTTTTTCCCCCCAAATAATATCTCCTGTTCCTATTTCCCCTGCTGTAAAATCCATCTAAAACCAGATTCTGCCTGTAGATGGTTTTACATGGTTTCTAGCCATGGTCATTAACTAGTCCAAGCTAGTCTTGATGGTTGATCTACCTGCACTTTTTTATTTTTCTGTTGAACATAAATGGAGAATTTTCAGCATGCTTTGGGCAGATTTTTGCCACACAACACGCAATCTAGAGCAAACCTCGCATAGACTATTTCTATGATGTTTTTTTAGAGCTTGACAGACCTGGTCACTCTTGAATTGCCACTGTATGGAAGCAAGTCACTTTAAGTCACATTAAAAAAAATAATAATAAAATAGAATAAAAGTTTTATTACAAAAACAGCATACAGTATTAGAAAGGTATGATGTGAATAATAACAGAATTAAATTTTGTTGTATACTATCCATTTATTTGAGGCCATGGTGCTAAACAGTATTTAAGGTTAAGATTTGTAATTCTGTAAGATTTTTTTAATGTTTTGAAAGTCTCTAATGCTCACCAATGCTGCATTACTTGCATCAAAAATAGTAATTTGTGAAATATTATTACAATTGAACTACTTTCCATAGTAATATATAGTCAAATGTAATTGATTCCTGGTGACAAAGCTGTATTTTCAGCATCATAACTGACATCATAACTCAAGAAACATTTCTGATTATTAGCAATGTTGAAAAGCGTGTGCTGCCCAATATTTTTGTCGAATCTTCGTAATTTTGTTAATTTCTTTAAAAATATATATTCTCAACTTTATGAATGGCATGGTAAATTGTCAAGGTTTCATCTGAAATCTGCTCTGTAAAACCAGGGACAAATTATTCTTGCAGATTTCAATCTCCGTGCTTCCAGAATCATGTGTTCCCTCTGAAAACGCTTCCAGAGTAGATGTTACAGTATTTACTGCAATGACTCATCTTTGTTTATCTAATTGAGCCCCTCATACAAATAAAACACAAAATCCCTGGTGGGATTATGTGTGTGTGTGTGTGTGTGTGTGTGTGTGTGTGTGTGTTGTGTGTGAGTGAGTGTGTGTTGTGTGTGAGTGAGCGTGTGTTGTGTGTGAGTGAGCGTGTGTTGTGTGTGAGTGAGCGTGTGTTGTGTGTGAGTGAGCGTGTGTGAGTGTGAGTGGTTGGAGGTGTGTGGAGTGTGTTGTGTGTGAGAGAGTGTGTGTGTTGGAGGTTGTGTGTGTGTGTGGTGTGGTGTGTTGTGTGTGTGTGTGTGTTGTGTGGGTGTGTGTGAGTGAGTGTGGGTGAGTGGTGTGTGAGAGAGGTTGTGTGTGTGTGTGTGTGTGTGTGAGAGAGTGTGTTGTGAGTGTGTTGGTGTGAGAGTGAGAGTGTGTGGTGCGTGTGTGTGAGTGTGTTTTCTTTTGTTGGTGTGAGAGAGTGTGTGTGTGTGTGTGTGAGGTGTGTTTGTGTGTGTGTGTGAGGTGTGTGTGTGTATGTGTGAGGTGTGCGTGTGTGCGTGTGTGTATGTGTGTGTGGGGTTGTGTGTGAGAGAGATGTGGTGTGTGTGTGTGAGAGTGTGGGTGAGTGTGTGTGTGTGAGGTGTGTGTGTGAGGTGTGTGGTTGTGTGCGTGTGTGTGTTGGTGTGTGTGTGTGTATGTGTGTGTACAGTGTGTGTGTGTGTGTGTGTGTGCTTGTGTGTGTGTGTGTGTGAGTGAGAAAGTGTGTGTGTGTGTGTGTGTGTGTTTTTGTGTGAGTGTGTGTGTGTGTGTGGTGTGTGTGAGTGAGTGTGTGGTGTGAGTGAGTGAGTGTGAGTGAGAGAGAGAGTGTGTGAGTGTGTGTGTGTGAGTGTGTGTGTTGTGAGTGTGGATGTGGTGTGTGTGTGTGTGTGTGTGTGTGTGAGTGTGGGTGTGTGTGTGCGTGTGTGTGTGTGTGTTTGTGTTTGTGTTTGTGAGTGTGTGTGTGTGTGGGTGTGTGAGTGAAAATGTGAGTGTGTGTGTGTGTGTGCGTCTGTGTGTGTGTGTGTGTGGGTGTGTGTGTGTGTTGTGTGTGTGTGAGTGAGTGTGTTGGTGTGTGTGTGTGAGTGAGGATGTGTGAGTGTGTGTGAGTGTGTGTGTGTGATAGTGTGAGTGTGTGAGTGTGTGTGTGTGTTTTTGTGTGTGTGGTGTGTGTGTGTGTGAGTGTGTGTGTGTGTGGTTGTGTGTGTGTGTGTGTGTGAGTGTGTGTGTTGTGATTATAGATGTGTGTGTGTGTGTGTGTGTGTAGTGTGTGTGGGTGTGTGTGTGTGTGGTGTTATTTAGTTGTACAGGATACTTTTTTCAGCACATACAGTATCGGAGTTAGCTCATCTAAAGTACCAACTTATCTCAGAAATGTCTCATTAAATTTCTTAGGAGAAATAAAAATTCTGTAAGTGAGACAGTTGCTGACATGCAGTAAGAAAATGTGAGTGGTGCTTGCCTGTGGAAAACTTGCAGCCAAATACATTGGTAATAACTGATTGTATCCAGTGGGAATGAATTTTGACATTTTTGTGTTGAACTGTATTTAAAACTATCCCAAACACAAAGATCCACCATAGACTTTCATAAGAATTTTTTTATTTATTTAATATTTCATATAAATTAATCCGAGAATCGGTGCTGGTAGTGGTTACGTTATCTGGATTATGTTAAAAAATTAAGTACTTGTAATTAGAGTAAATTACATTTTTAAAAATGCTCATAATCAGATTTCTGTTACTTTTTTATGGATTACATGATTACATATTATTCACTCAAGGGCAGTAAATGATTCATAATTTAGTTATTCTCTCTAAATCTTCTTTTTTTCTCTTTTAAATTTTCCTGTCTAAAAATCGTCCCTTCTAATTTTCCCTTCGAAACAAATGTCAGACCTGGAAGACTTGGGCATGTAATGCCATTGCGGTTTTTATGTTTATTAATGCTTGTTCATAAATATTTTTGTCAGCCAAACCCCTGAAAATAATATCTCTGAGGAAGTTACAGTAATATTTCAGTAATTTAACAACACATTTACACGTTTACTGTTCTCAGTTAATGCCTGGTCACACTGACATGCAGGCAAACAAATAAAATATTTCTATTTTTAGTGTTCAAGTGTTTAAATAATTGTTATTTTACATGTTTATTATTTTTATGATTTATCAATGTTGTATTTTATAATGTTGATATAAAAAGGGATATATTTTCTTTCTCTTTGGATTTTTCCGTCACGTTTCCGTCATGTAATCTAAGCAGTAACAGACTACAATTTGTAAATAATCTACTAAACTCTGCTGAGAATATGATGGGTGGCAACAATCACTAAGGTAAGGTTTTTCATTCAACAGAAATGAATGCTGATTGCAGTTGAGATCATTTGAGAAATGTTGATTTTGAAACCTTGAGACGTTCTTGAGATCTATTCTGAAGTTCTAGAGGAGACACATGTCACATTACTGCGGTCTTTGGAAAAGTAAACAGACGTCTCTCTCTCTTTGCTCTGTTCAATTCATTATTTTTGAAGTTTGTTTCTTTTCTTCGCCTGCATGTAAATTCCTCTTTTTCCAGCATTACCCCAGCACTGATTCAACAGCTCGTTTCAAATTGTGAGGGCTATGAAACAAAACAACTTGTGCTTCTCTAATAGCAGATAAATTAATGAAGCCATTTAATGCTCCTCAATGTCACCTCATTCACTTCACGGCCAACCTCACACATATCGCCGAGAAACCACCGCTGCTGAGCTCCAGTCAAAAATAGCTTCTGAGTTTAATGCAGACATTATTTTCTATTAGTCTAAGGAGGTATTTTTCTTTGCTAGTGAAAACATTTGCTCAGCCGTACGCTGGCAGAGTTTAACCCAATAGTCCAATGAGACAGGAGGTCTCTCGTTCCTTCTTTCACTCTACATCAGTCCCTTTTGGTCTTCACATCTGTCCATTACTGTGTCAAATGTTTATTAACATACCACACTCTAAAAAATGCTGGGTAAAATAGGGACAAACCCAGCAATTGGGCTGTTTTGACCCAGCGGTTGGGTTAAATGTTTAAATGTTTAACCCATTCTTCTGGGTAGTAACCCAACCGCTGGGTCAAAACAAACCAATTGCTGGGTTTGTCCCTATTTTACCCAGCGCTGGGTTGTATTTAATCCAGCATTTTTTAGAGTGCATAAATTCTGCCTTTTATAAATACTGTACTACAGTACAAGTCACATGGGAAAAGTAGCTTGCTGCATTGAATCTACTTCATGTTTACGTGTGAAATATTCTAATTAAATTCTAAAATGTGTTTATTAAAAGAGGTTCATTACTGCCAACATAAGACGAGAGGGTGGGCCGGTGCTGCACATAATAAATAATTACCTTAATAGTTTGATTTAGAGAGATATTAAACAATTACGGTGCAGGTTTTATCGTTTAGATTTAGTTAGCCAGACTGAGTTCAACCGTACAGACGTGAGTTTGGAGTTAAGTAACCGGAGACTGTGTGAAGGTGTTGTAAATAAATCTTGTCACAAAATGCTTTTATAAACCAATGAATATTTCAAATGTTCAATAAAAGAGCTTTATTTATTATATGATGGACTTATTCCTCATAAAAGCAGTTTATTCAGGCATCTTCTCCTTTTGTCTTCCATTCAAGTAGGTGTGCTGTTAGACATTCATTTTATAGTGAGGTATATTTGGAGTCTGCAACCAAAAACAGCTTTTTTTATAAGAGTAGTCACAGATTTGAAACTCCTATGGTTCGGTTAATGATGTTAGCCATTCATTTCTGTCAACACGAGGCTCACTGGAAAAAGTGCCTGTGGCGACATCTTTGCAACATGATAATGTGGCTTCTTGTACATTTCGTGCGACTTTAAAAGTTAAATGTCCAGTGAGTGGTACTAAAAGATTAATCACATTTGAAAATAAATTGCCACCTACATTAAACCTAAATGCATTTGCTGAAGCATTTGCTAACTCTAACACCATTTTAGCTTGCTTCTACAAGTCTTTTATTAGCCGTAATCATAATTTGTGCAAAAAGGAATTCAGGTTGTTGGTGATTTTTTTTGCCTCTAGTGTTCATTTCAGATGCAAGCTGCAGTGAATGCATTGCATGTATAGGTACATTTTTTGGGAGTTTTGCAAAAATGCAGCTAGACGCACGTTTTTCCAGTGAGCCAGTGATTTATATATAATCTGCAAAAACATCTGACTGTCAGAAAATTCACAAAAGCATTTAGAGGCGTTGATAACCACAAGCGAGCATGTTAGGTAAGCATACCATTAAACAATGATAAATCAATTATATAAACTTTGGTATAAAAAAAACTTTTGAAAAGAGTACTTATTACGGAAATAGTATATTTTAAAAGAGAATATCATGTAAAAGACAATGCACTGTATTCATTAAATGTATTGAATAATACTTTGCATGTGCTTTAGTATGTTAGTCAACATATCAAAATAAGTGTACTTCTATAAAGAACAACAACAGATTATTCAAACCTAATGATTTAAAATGTACTATATTAAAGTAAAACGATTAATTTGTGCATGTTTAAGAATGAATTCAAGTGTGTTAAGAAACAGTCATGAAAGTGGCCTTTTATCATAATATGTTATATTTATTATCTGCAAGTACAGTTTTTAAAATATACTTTTAAGATTTGAAGTAGTGCACATTCAATAAAATTCAGTGCACTTCTTTTCACACATTAACACACATTTGTGATATGTGACGCTGGAGCACAAAAGCAGTGTTAAGTCGCTGGGGGATATTTGTAGCAATAGCCAACAATACATTGTATGTGTCAAAATTATTCATTTCTCTTTTATGCCAAAAATCATTAGGATATTAAGTAAAGATCATGCTCCATGAAGATATTTTGTAAATATATCAAAACTTCATTTGTGATTAGTAATATGCATTGCTAAGAACTTAATTTGAACAACTTTAAAGATTATTTTATCAAAAAAAATTTTCTCAGCCAAATATTGTCCTATCCTAACAAACCACACATCAATGGAAATCTTATTTATTCAGCATTCAGATGATGCATAAATCTCAATTTCGAAAAATTGACCCTTATGACTGGTTTTGTGCTCCAGGGTCACATATTACATTGTCAAAGAATAATGAAATATTGTAGCGTTTGACAAATGATTAAACATGCACCCTCACAGCTGAAAAGCTTTAATATGGTTTCAACTTAACAAAGTCTCCACTCCACTATTGCTGGTAAAAGTTAGATTAACAGCTACACTATGCTGCGAACACTGGATGTAGTGCATGCGCCTACAGCTATAGAGAACCCAGAATGCACCCTTACAACTCACTTAATTGGGTTAAAAGCACAGAGAGTTATTTCAGCGAGAGAAAAGGCAAAAAAGTAAGTACTATCTTACTTCTATCTACATGTCCAGCTTCTCACTTTCTTTAAAAGAAGAAAGTATCCTCTTTCTTTTATGCATGCAACACACGCATCCCTATGACCCAATCAACGAGCCAGCAGCTAAATATAGAAATGTTTAGCAATGTCTTTGAGTGGCAGGAAAAAAGCACACTTTTCACTTTGAAGTGGCAATTCATGAGTTCATAAGATTTTAGTTCAACATTTTAGTGGTGCAAATATGCTACGGTTTTCAAAGATGGGTGATAAGTCAAAAGATATAGACTTGATGATATTCTGGTCTCATAGAGACCAGTCTATTATTTTCTCTTGTGGACTATATTTAAATGTCTTTTATGTGAAATATCTTATTCAGGTTAGTACTAAATAAAAAATAGCATGCATTTTGCGTGATCCCTCTTATTTTGGTAAAATAATTAACATTTTGTAAATTCTGCAAAGTGTATGACCACAACTGTATATCATACATACAAAGCATGACACTATACATCACTAAATTATAAATAAAAAACAAATGAGGAAAAATGTTCCTCAGGAGCACATTGGCTTTTCTGAGCATGTAACACATTACTGTCATTTCTTTTTCCTTTAAATATAAAGATCAGACACAATTCTCATAAAAATATAATTTTAGGTGCTACATGTAGGATTTTAATAAATTAATATTTTAAATTAAGTCAATTTCAAGTGAGTATCTAAGACTATTTTTTACATGTGATGCATGTTAAACACTGACTCACTTCCTGTTCGAACAAACCTTTTTGAAAAATTAAAATATCTGAATTTCCAATATTTCCTGATTTAAAAAAACAAGCAAGCACACAAAGAAAAAGCATCTCTGAAGTGCATTAAAAAACACATCCTGCCAAAGCACCTCGCATGTCAACCCGGCCTCATAAATATATGCTTATGACATGTGCTAAAGTTTTTTTTTAATATAAACTGCTCCCACGCTTTGGACAACTAATGACCTGGCACAATGTGTCTGGGCACCATTTCTGGACACAAATATGAATCTGGTCATGAATCCAAATAAGATTTCATGGCTTCAGCAGAAAGCTGAATATTTTCAGTGTATAAAAACATCATTTTGGTCTGTTTTCTGCACAAAAGCTATCGTGTGGCTTTAGAAGACTTGGAATGTAGTGCACAAGTCAGACATTTAATTTGAATTTACCACTGATTACATAGAGAGAGAATTTGGGTTTAGCATGTAAAGGATACTGAATTGCAATTCATCTTTGCACCACAATATTCAGCATGGAATTATTAAAGGATGGGTGGATGGATAGTAGAAATATATCAATAGAGAAATGCACACATCGGCATAGAGAAAATAGCTGTAATCTAGAGCTCTCATAGACATGAAAACAGCAAGAGACACATTGATATTCAACATAAACTCAAAATTAAGCATGTTTATTTCTTGATGCATATTGTAAGTATTATTAAGTTCAAATTATAGGTGCATGTCATTCACAACAATAACTTGATCTGGGTTTGTTTTTCAGCTGATGACACAGATCTCTAATATTTTTAACCCCCTCCAAACATTCAGTTCCATTCTGGCATGTAACACCCACTTTTCATTATCTAATCAATAGAGCACTGCAGTGACAATGTATTTGTGTCGGTCAACCTGAAAGTTTTTTTATGACCTGGTTCCCTTGATGAAAACCCAGTAGGATGTTTCCTCTGGCTCTTGGATTATTGCAGAAAATGTGATCTGAGACCAAAAGAAGTTAATGATTCTTACATGTTTTGTTCTTCGTGATAATCTTCGCAAATGATTACATTTCTGCCAACTCTAAAGCCACCACCATTAGGCTTCCAACAACACATTCAGTCATTAAAACGGATTTTCCCTACATGTTTAAAGTTAGAATAGTTTGCAAAAGTGCAATTATACGCACAGTAAGGGCTATTAACGTGGACTAGTGCTTAAATGAGTTTACATGTTTGCCGTAATGACGTCTAATATCCCGACTGCCTCTGTCGTCCCATTTAGACAGATGTTAGCAACTGCTAACCTCCTCACAAGGGGTTTTACTGATGCACTGTATGTTACAGAATAAAATGTGTTCAGCAGCACAGACCTTATTTCAGGCATTTCACCAAAAAAACCTTCAGAATGATGGAAGTGGAAGTGCTAAAATGCAAACTCGTTTCCGGCTTTTGGCTGCAAAAATACGTCATCCCTGCAGCAACTCTATTCCAGATGGATACAATTAGGTCACGCCCTACATTGTTTTTCCCCATTGAAATATGCCAGATTATGAAAGCAATATGGGTTCCGATCAGTGTTTTACATTGCCTTTAAGCTCCATGGCCTTCTCTCGTCTCTTGACTTCATTATCTGAGAGATCCAAAAGTACTTTCAGTCAACATTTACCTTTCTTGCATGCTTTAATAAAGGTCCATTTTCTTTCTTGAAGGGATCAACATCTAAGTATGTCATTGGCCTGGTGTTTACTTTCTTTAAATACAAATTTGAGGCTAATTTGAGAAAGATCAACCAATCAGTCAGTCTAGAAGAAGCTCTGATTGGCACTGACCTTCCAGTGCATTCTGGGATGTGGTTGAAACTTGTGCCTCGTCCAATTACTGTATGTAATTTATTTCTGCTTTCTCGTAATTACACTTCTGCTCTAGTTCTGTTGCTATTGCCTTGAAATATAGTAATGCAGTACTGCTAATATTGTTGGCTCCTTTAAGATAAATTGCTTGCACTTTGCCTCATTTGCAAGCAGCTCTGGATAAAAGCGTTTGCTAAATGAATAAATGTAAATGTGAACCAACAATGCATAAACACAGAGGACTGCAGCCGTCTGAAATGTCCTTAGAACAAAAGGCCTGTGATTGCTGTGCATCTAGTGACTCACCAGGTCACCCAGAAATTGCACTCCAAAATCAATGCATTTAACACACTTGATTAAAACGGCATGCTGACACCCTGATAGCGTTATATTAAAGATGAATGCTGCACAGACTTATATTGAAATGCAAAATCCCGGCAGCATTATCACAGTGTTAATATTATTCACCGAACACAAAGGGCTGAGAGTTGTTTCCAGTACTGATCTATAAAAATGTTGCATTGAAATGTTTGCACACGTGGTAGGAAAAGGTCACTCATCCACACGGCCCTTGAGCTCACAAGACCTGCAGGAGTCGTCCTCCATCTCAGCAGCCTCTCACAGCCAACTCACCCATCCTAAACTAAAAATGTTGGGCTTCTCCACAGGGAACCCATGTTCAATATTACTGCACGTGTGTGAGATTTCTTTTCCGCCGCGTTCATGCTCTCTGTCGGAGGTTGAAAGAGGAAACGGGGAATTTCAAACCAAATATGAGAAACACATTCCTCAGAAGAGTTTGTGAAAAGGTCGAGGACAGAGTTCGTCAGGAAACGAACACACTCGAGTTGGAAGGACTGAAGACTGAGACAGAAAGAGGAGGAAGAGTGTTTGCAGTGTCTTGGGTTGTCTGTCTCTTTAAAGAATGTGTGTGTTTTTAGTTGAATCTTCACTCACCGCGTCTCGCCCTGCTGCTGCTGTGAGACTGTGGTGAAAGCGTGTTTGTTTTTCCCCTTCTTGGACACATCCTCTGAAAGAAAGAACAAAAGAACGAACAAATGAATGAAACACTGTTTACGATTTGGGGCAGAATCATATTCTAGGACAGAAGGCCAATGCAAACCAACATTTTGCCAATGCATTGCAAGAGTGCAGAACACACGTTTCTGTGGCGATAACCTCAGTATCTCAGTTATACAGACAACAGTTGTGATTGGTCCGCTATGTATGTAACCACAGGATAATAAAAAAAGAAAAGAAAGTCTGTGGTAGCTTCACATCCGTTGGGAATGAACGTAATAGAGCCTGATTGCTTGAAGCTTCTAGTGAAAGTGGCGAGGCAAGCAATAAACCACAAGTGAATCGAGTGATCCAAAAAAAACTCCATAATGCACTTGTTTATCTTCAAATCTTAAAGAGAACTCCTACAAATGCTTATTAACTCCATCTACAACAGAAGTGCTTGTCTATTCGTCAGCACTGTTTTTGCTTCTCCTATGATGTATTCTCTGAGGGAAACAAATCTCATCTTCGGCTTATGCTTAAAAAAAACTGTACTTGCAGATATTAATGAAATTAAAAGCCACTTAAGTTAATTTAAAGAGAGTATACTTTGTTTCTTAACACACTCAAGAACACTTTTAAGTCCACTTTTTACTTTAAAGTCCATTGTTTTAATAATCTTTTGCTGTGCTTTAAAGAAGTGCACTTATTTTGATGTGTTAATTAACATACTAAAGCAAGTACTTGATCTATAGTGTGTCATTCGAAGTTAATATCATTTAAACGTAGGCTACTAAATTGCAACTCCATCATTACAATGTGTAATTACATATTATTTAAATACATAGCATACAAGTTTCAATAGAAACGAGATTAAAGTATATTTTAGTTTACCATGTCAGTACATTTGGCAGCAAAGACAATAAAAGTTAATGACGAATATATGTAGGCTACTTAAGTCTTGAGCTGGTTCATTTTCGAACTGCAGTAATACATACAACTTTTAGCGCCACTGGGGTTTGTGATACGTACAAGAGGGCATGTAAACATTGCCTGATTCACGTTCGTCTGTTTCAGATCAAACTGAATGCTCTTTAACTGGACATTTCACTTTTAAAGTGTTTCAAAACGTGCGAGATGTACTTAAGTCTGGTACTTAAGTGGGTCAAAAAGACTCTAAATTTCAGCGTATTGCATTTAATGTAAATTTCAACTATAACACATTTTCATTTAATTGCAATTAATATGCAATGCGCTGTCCAAAAATATTACTACATTCAGTTAATGCTTAAGTAAGTTTACTTCTTTTCTCAAATGTGCAAAACATTGCAGACACAGCAATGCAATCGTGTTCACGTCCGTTGTCTGGTTTACATGATTTCCTCGTTCTTTGTCTCCCTTAAATTATTTCCTCTTTTCTCCAGCACTGCGAACAAAAAACTGTCAAAATACAATAATATTAAAGATATACAGTACACTGCTATTTTTCACTCAACTCTACAGTTTCATGTCTGCGTACATTCCCCAAATGAATAATTACAGACACGTAAATTTCCATCAAAACACAGGCCTCAAAACCAGCGAGGAGCTCTTCGAGAGAGACTTTCATTTCGCTCATCTCTTCTTATTGCACTCCTCCTCATCCCCTCGGCCTCTTGTTGTTTTTACAGCAAATTACATCCGATAATTGAGCCTGTGTTCCCTGCGCAGAGTAAGATTGAAATAAAATTGAGAGGAGATGTTTAAGATGTACCCAAATCGAGAGTTGTGGCTATTGGTGTGGAACAGAGGTCGTTGAACACACACACACACACACACACACACACCCAGTGTGTGTGTGATCTGTCAAACTGAGCAGGTTTGTGTGTTTTGACACCGTCTAACCCTGAACCCTCGTGCTGGGCGGCCGTGTTACTATAAAACAAAAAACGAATGCCTAAACTTCCTCGGCTCTCCTCAAATTGTAGACAAAATCGCAAATGACGCTCTGTGAAGTTACAATGAGAACATTTCCTGCTCTGAGATTGAAAGGAAACAATAACCCGCCTCATGGCAGTGACATCTACGCAGGAGGCCAGAAATGTCATGTTTTGTGATGATGGGGCAGCAATCGTGTGTACACAATCAATCATACGAAAATAAACAATGAAGCTTTTGCACAGCATGTGGTTGTGTGCCCATGTGGGACTCAGGTTCGAATCTGGTTTGCGTCATGTCCTGCTCTCACTGATGCTCTCTCGCCTACACTTTCCTGTCTCTCTCCGGCACTCTATTACTGATACTGTGAAACTGATATATTACAGAAATAGGAGTTTTGATGCTTTTAGTCCATAGCTTTGAGATCATCTTTGTTCTAGAGTTCTCTTAAAAGTTGACACCTGTTTGTTCTTCTCATCGAAGCAGTGTTACTTTTATCATTATATTATATATATATATATTCTATATATATATATATATATATAATATATATACAGTGGGTACGGAAAGTATTCAGCCCCTCTTAAATTTTTAATCTTTTTTATATTGCAGCCATTTGCGAAAATCATTTAAGTTAATTTTTTTTCCTCATTAATGTACACACGACACCCCATATTGACAGAAAACCACAGAATTGTTGACATTTTTGCAGATTTAGTAAAAAAGAAAAACTGAAATATCACATGGTCTAAGTATTCAGACCCTTTGCTGTGACACTCATATATTAACTCAGGTGCTGTCCATTTCTTCTGATATTCTTTGAGATGGTTCTACACCTTCATTTGGGTCCAGCTGTGTTTGATTATACTGATTGGAATTGATTAGGAAAGCCACACACCTGTCTATGTAAGATCTTACAGCTCACAGTGCATGTTAGAGCAAATGAGAATCATGAGGTCAAGGAACTGCCTGAAGAGCTCAGAGACAGAATTGTTGCAAGGCACAGATCTGGCCAAGGTTACAAAAAATTTTTCTGCTGCACTTAAGGTTCCTAAGAGCACAGTGGTCTCCATAATCCTTAAATGGAAGCGTTTGGACGACCAAAACCCTTCCTAGAGCTGGCCGTCCGGCCAAACTGAGCTGTCGGGGGAGAAGAGCCTTGGTGAGAAGGTAAAGAAGAACCCAAAGATCACTGTGGCTGAGCTCCAGAGATGCAGTCGGGAAATGGAAGAAAGTTGTAGAAAGTCAACCATCAATGCAGCCCTCCACCAGTCAGGGCTTTATGTCAGAGGTGCCCGACGGAAGCCTCTCCTCAGTGCAAGAAAACACCTGAAGGACTCCAAGATGTGAGAAATAAGATTCTCTGGTCTGATGAGACCAGATAGACCTTTTGGCCTAATTCTAAGCGTATGTGGGGAGAAACCGGCACTGCTCATCACCTGTCCAATACAATCCCAACAGTGAAGCATGGTGGTGGCATCATCATGCTGTGGGGGTGTTTTTCAGCTGCCGGGACAGGACGACTGGTTGCAATCGAATCGAGGGAAAGATGAATGCGGCCAAAGTACAGGGATATCCTGGACGAAAACTTTTCCAGAGTGCTCAGGACCTCAGATTGGGCCGGAGGTTTAACTTCCAACAAGACAATGACCTAAGCACACAGCTAAAATAACGAATGAGTGGGGGCCCCCCTTTTTTTTTTTTTTTTCACAACAACTCATGTGACTGTTCTTGAATGGCCCAGCCGAGCCCTGACTTAAACCCAATTGAGCAATTGAGACCTAAAAATGGCTGTCCACCAAAGCTTACCATCCAACCTGACAGAACTGGAAAGGATCTACAAGGAGGAATGGCAGAGGATCCCCAAATCAGGTGTGAAAAACTTGTTGCATCTTTTCCCAAAAAGACTCATGGCTGTATTAGATAAAAAGGGTGCTTCTACTAAATACTGAGAAAAAGGTCTGAATACTTAGGACCATGTGATATTTTCCAGTTTTTTTTTTAATAAATCTGCAAAAATTTCAACGATTCTGTGTTTTTCTGTCAATCTGGGGTGCTGTGTGTAGATTAATGAGGAAAAAAAAATGAACTTAATGATTTTAGCCAATGGCTGCAATATAACAAAGAGTGAAAAATTTAAGGGGGTCTGAATACTTCCGTACCCACTGTATATATATATATATATTATAGTGGGAGAGATTTCATTATTCACTATCATTCATATTTGTATTTTTTGTATTTTAGTTTACCTTTCAATTTATTTCAGTTAAAAAAAAAGCTACAGAAAAATTTCCATTGATTTTTGTTTTGTTTTGTATGTCTTTTTTTTGCTTTAATTTATTTTTCTTTTCAGTTTTAGTTATTCTAATACTTCAACTTAAACCTGTTATATTTCAGTTAGTTTCCAAGGCAACATTTCTAATTTTCATTTATTTAAAAGAACTAATCCCGTATTTTCTAATAATATTACCAAGGGGCAACGTGTATATTGAAAATAGCAGAGGACTTAGGACATATCCTTGTGGGACTCCATACTTTACTGGCGTTAATTGAGATGACTCCCCTTTTAAATGAACAAAATGGTAGCGATCGGACAGGTAGGATCTAAACCATCTTAAAGCCTGCCCTTGAATACTTGTATTAACAAAATCAACAAAAATGATTTTTGATAGTTTTAGAATTAGTTTTATTTAACATTAACAACAATGGCTCACAGAAACAATTACCACTATTTGTTCTGACGAGGAATAGTTTGTAGTTAGTGGTTTGTCTGTGTGTCTTTATTTGCACAAATTCAGCCTTCTGACTGTCTTAATTGCTTTATCAATGTTTGATTATCCACTTTCCTATAACAAAATTACCAGTCAGCCTCATTAAAGTCAGACACACTCATTTAAATCATATAATTAAAAAAAACCGGTAACACTTTATTTCCATAGTCCACTTTAGACATTCTACTAACAGTAAGTAACTGCAACTACATGTCAACTAGCAGTCATTAGAGTATTAGTGACTGTCTGCTTAATATCTGCTAATACTTTATTTTCAACTTATTCCTACTAACCCTTAACCTACCCTAACAGTCTACTCTGAGAGTTAGTAGACATGTAGATGCAAATTAATGAAAATTAGTTGACATGTAGTTACAAAGTTACTTATAGTTAGTAGATTGTCTAAAGTGGACTATCAAAATAAAGTGTAACCAAAAAAACCTTTAAATGAGGCTTGATGAGTGCAGTTTGCTCTCTTGTGTTGCTGTATTTCGTGCATGTTCATCTGTGCATGCTCTTGTGTTGCCTTCAAGCAGTCTGTGTCAGCATGTCAGAACATCATTTTTCAATCATTTTTTGTGCAATTTACAGCTTGGTGACAAAAAAAACATACTGCAAACACTCTTCAGCACAAGACGAATCAGTCAATCATTTTGATCTGTTTTTCTGGATGAGAAAAACAACAAAATGTGTCTGCTAAATCTGCTAAAAACAAGTCGAATCTAGGTATGGGGGGGGGGTGGGGGGGGTGTTGGGGGGGGGGGGGGGGGGGCGGGGGGGGGGTGGGGGGGGGGGTGGGGGGGGGGGGGGGGGGGGTGTGGGGGGGGTGGGGGGGGGGGGGGGGGGGGGGGGGGGTGTGGGGGGGGGGGGGGGGGGGGGGGGGGGGGGGGGGGGGTGTGGGGGGGGGGGGGGGGGTGGGTGGGGGGACCCATCCCAATGATGAAATAACAAAATACCTAAAATTGAAATAAATAAACAAATAAATCAACAAACTGAAGAGAAAGCTTTGTTACTGAATTGGTGGAAAAGTACTGCCCTGACATTACGTGATTGTTTTTTGATTTTCCAACCTTGCAATCAGTGATCCAAAATCAATCCAGTTCCTGTCTAAAACTTTTAAACACATCTAAAACACACAAAACTGGACAGCTGGAACTTTATTTCAGAAATACAGAAGTGACCCACCCATATATAGTGAAACAGTGAACACTGAAGCGAAATTGATTTATTTACATGTGCATGTCCTTAATTGTATTGAATATGCACTTGTAGTGTTTTTTTTATCTTAAAAGTATTTTTAAAACTGAACTTAAAGTTAAAGTAATATTAATGAAATAGAAGGCCACTTCAGTATACATAAAGATGACATACAAGTCAAAATGACATTAAAGTGTCTTACTTAAGTGGGTCAAAAAAGCATGATAATGTTCAGCTAATCGCATTAAATATAATGTAAACGTTAATACATTTTAATTCAATTGCATTTAGCATGCATTTACAAGTGTCCGAAAACATTATATTCAATTCATGCCTAAGTGTATTGTTTTAAAGTAAGTACTATTTTTTAAAGTATGCTAAAGGTAACTTCTTTATTCACAAGGGTGAGTCTATGCGACCCGCTCAACCGCCCCAATCCATATAATTCACTTATCGCACACTACACTGCATATACATGATCTTACAGCTATTGTGCTAAAAGTCTTGCTTTCATAGGGCCTTTAACAGATTTGGCTTCTACAAAAATGGGGAGGGATTTCAGTTATAAAGACAGAAAAAGAATGTCATATGTAAGAAAAAATGTGTGTGTGTGTGTGTGTGTGTGTGTGAGTGTGTGTGTGTGTGTGTGTGTGTGTGTGTGTGTGTGTGTGTGTGGTGTGTGTGTGTGTGTGTTTTTTTTTGGTGTGTGTGTGTGTGTGTGTTGTTGTGTGTTTGTGTGTGTGTGTTTTTGTGTGTGTGTTTGTGTGTTTGTGTGAGTGTTTGTGTGTTTGTGTGTGTGGTGTGTGTGTGTGTGTGTGTGTGTGTGTGGGTGTGTCTGTGTGTGTGTGTGTGTGTGTGTGTCCTGTNGTCTGTGTGTGTGTGTGTGTCTGTGTGTCTGTGTGTCTGTGTGTGTGTGTGTGTGTGTACGCGTTTTTGTGACAAATGAGGACATAAATTTGTATAATGACAAAGGTATGACAGGTATTACAAGGAGAAGGTGACTTTTCAGGACATTACCCCATGTCCCCACTTTTCAAAACGCTTATAAATCACACAGAATGGAGTGTATTGAAATCTGAAATACACAAAGTCCCCTGTGAGGGTAGGTTTCGGGGGGGTTGTGTAGGGCAATAGAATATACGGTCTGTACGTTATAAAAACCATTACGCCTATGGAGAGTCCCCACTTTTCACAAATGTAAACCTGTGTGTGTGTGTGTGTGATTACCATGTAGATTGCAGGTCTGCTCACATCTGCAGTTAATAATTCTCTACTGTTCACCAAACAAGGAAATCACAAACAATAGGGCACTGGGCTACTGCCAAACACTGTTCGTGTGTAATAACATGTACCATGTCCAAATTTTACAAGAGTGTTCTTCTGGGTGGACTGTTTAAGTGATTTCTGTCTTTAACTTTGAGGAGTAATTGTTGAGATTCATTTCTAGCAATTGCACAAACATCAACACTCTTAAAGACAAAAGACACTTTCAAAAGACAGAAAACACGTGTTGCTGAGTATTGTGAAACATGAGATAAGTCAGTCTAATTAAACAATGACGGTGTTTATTGTTTGTCAATGTATTGTTGGATACTGCTCTTAACAGATATACTTCAAGTAACCTGTATGATTATTTCCTCAAGGCAAACAGAATTTCGATGTTTACGTACAGTATGTACAGAAAACTCAAACCACAGGGTAAAAAAGTGCCATGCAAAAATGAAAAATAATAGTGTGCAAAAAATATTTTATCATTATTTTAATGGTTATGCAGCAAATGCTAGGTGGGATGACAAAATTAATTTTCATTTTTGGGTGAATTATATGATTATAAATGTGATTCTGGTGGCAAATGGGAGCCAGTAGAAAGAGACCAATAATAATAATAACAATAATTTGGGGAAAATATGCAATTTTTTGTTTTACCTTAAAGTTTTACCTTAATTATTATATTTGCATGAACTATGAAAAACTTAATACACATAAAAGAACGGGAATTTAAAAAACATGGAGAAAAAAAAAATTTGATTTATGCTAAACAATATTTTTTTGCCCATTTTCTGTTGCTACAAACTGTGAAAGTGAATACATAATGAATCAAATCAGGACTTTTGAATGTACTTAAAAAAAAATCCTTTTAGGGTTTTTATAAATTGTCTGTTTCTCCAACACACAATCTATCTTTTGTGGTTACTGAAAGATTGTTTGAAAACAGTGTTGAAACATTCCTCGTGCATTATGTAGAATTATAACCGTTTCATATACAGGCTTTTTTAGATCTCCAAATCTTTGCTGTGACTCTGTTTGGGTGGCGGGGGTGGGCGGCGATTTTTCAAGCCCTTAATTAGTAGGGCTAGTAGGGGAGTCAGACCCCCCGAACTTTACGGAAAACTGTGCGTCAGCTGTTAAACACCTTTGAACTTCCACTGGTCTATGAAGATTACGTAATACGTGGGTGTGCTCAGACAAAAGAAAAACCTGAACGCACTGGAGTGCCGAATTGCAGAGCTGTTGTAGACACATCCACATCCCTGTGATGGTTTCTTAAACACCGCTGAATTGCTCCCGTAAATATTGCCACTGTCTGTCACAGTCTGCTGTGGTGACTCCACTGTTACTTATAATGAAATGATGTTACCCCTCAGTTCTACTTCTTTATGGGTTTCTCTGTTTCCCTGTTTTATTGACTTCCAGACTGTCTGATGCAAATTGCACACAAAAGTGGCAAGAACGTTTTCTAAACTGAAAGCCAGTCTGGCTGGCTTTGTGCATTTAACAGCATATTCCACTGGATAATGAACATAATTTCCCCTACTGCCTTCAAGGTTTGAACGTTGGCCTTTAGGACTGCCACTGCATGCACCCTCCAACCTCAACACACACCTACACTCTTAAAAAAAAAAAAGGTGCCAGGAAGAAGCAGAAAGGGGGTTTCACGGCGACACCATAGAAGAACCTTTCCCTGAAGAACCATTTTGTGAACCATGTTTTTCTTGGTGCCATAAAGAACCTTTTCTGGTACTACAAAGAACCACCGATGAAAAGGTTCTTTATGGCCCCATTTCTTCCAGATTAATTTCCTCACATGTATTGTTACATGTATGCCTTGTTTTCTGTTCTCTCTGTTGTGATCTAGTTTTCCGGAGTTGCCTGATTATGTCATTCAGTTCACCTGTTGTCTGTTAATCACCTCATTAGTTCCCTTTGTTTGGTTCATGCTTATAACTCCTCAGTTCTTCCTTAGTCTCCGTCCGTTCTCCGTCTATTATGTTAAGTTGGTTTCTGTGCATGTTCTCCTGGATTTTATCTGATAAAAATACGTTTTTTGACATTTCGTTTTCTGTGATTTTGTTTTTTTTTTTGTTTTTTTTTTTTTTTTGTATCACCAACGCGTGACATTCATCATACTGTACAATTTCTTTAGCATGTTTGTTCATATAATAACTTCGGGGGGGAAAAAAATCCAGAAGTAACAAGACTTCACAAGATATGTGCATAAAATGTTTATTGCATTTTCAGTATACATCAATGCAGCATGCATCATACCTATAATACTACAAATTAAAATAGCTGTTTTCTATGTGAATATGTGTTTAAGATTAATTTATTCCTGTGATGGCAAAGCTTTATTTTCATTACTCCAGTTTTCAGTGTCACATTGTCCTTCAGAAATCATTCTGATATGATGTTTTGCTGCTCAAGAAACATTTATTATTAAACAGTTGAAAACAGTTTTTAAATCTTAACATTTTTGTGGAAATGGTGATACCTTTTTCATGAGTCTTTGATGAATAGAAAGTTCAATGAACAGCATTTAATAAATAATTAAGTAAACAGAAAACTCTTCCAACATTATAAATATCTTCAGTTACTTTTTATACATTGAATGCACCCTTGATTAATAAAAGTATTAATTTCTCTCTTTTTTAATCTTACCACAAATGTTTGAATGTATCATTGTTTCAGATTTTTTGATGTCAAAACCTTCCTAACATAACTGTAATATCACAGATATAAGCAAAAATGTTGCATATGAATTTATATAATGAGCTTTCTATTTAATGTTTAAATAAGCATTTAAACATAATGTTTCTATTTAAATAAGTTTTTCTATTTAATTTATATAATGTCACACCGATTAACAGTTCCACGCATACTTTAGTCTAAATAAAGAAGCCAGCTTCCAATAAACTACGGATAAACTACCAGCAAAACCTTTACAAATCTATCAAAACCTCTCATCTACAGGTAAAGATGTGATTAAAAGCCCAAACCTTCATAAACATGAGCTCAAGCTATGGAGTTAGATGCTAATGTACCTTTTCCAAAGACACTAAACCATTTCTATGAAGTAAATAATCAACAGAAGCGTATCAGTTACAAGTAAGAGAAGTTTTGTGTGCATTATTTGTGTGATTAGGACAATTGTGCATTGTGCATAGAAATAATTTTTGCTTCTTATAATTTGTGATGCTCCTTATTTATAAGTCGCTTTGTATAAAAGCATCTGCTAAATGAATAAACGTAATGTCATGCAAGTGTGCAGTTCTTTTGGCAAAATAAGTTAAAATATGGAATAGACGTTAAGCACATAGTCAAAAAGTCTCAGGGGAAGTGCTGCAGACCTCCCATTGTGTGTGTGAAGTTTAATTGACAGTTATTAAAGAATGTATTTTTTCTGCTTAGTTGTTGTTGACCTAGAAAACATCCCAGTAGAGGAAGAGAGTGGGAAATAAGGGAGAGTAGTGTTCTGGGAGAATGGAGAGGAGTGATCTTTGTGCATATAGTATCATTTACTTTTCCAGCTGCCCCGGGAGCCTGTCATGTCTCCATGATTAAGATTTTAAGTCACAAACTGTTGCTGAAAACATACATTGCAGTGCAAGAACCAAGCCTGTCTTACACATGCATAATTGCAAACATCGCTGTTGGTATAAGAAATATGATGTGCTGTAAAACCGAACAGAGATCACCCCTGCAGGCACCATCATCTTTGGCTTCTAAATCTATCAACCATAAATTGAGATCTGTTTTCAATAACCGTATATATAAAGGTCTCCACAGGGTTTCCTATATTCCACATCTTGCTGGAAACCCCATCTAAAACTAGCTTCTTATGGTTGCTTGTTTAACACGGTTGGATTAGATTTTTTTTTTTACTAGGATTTGAGAGGTCTGACCCCCTTAGACAAGCTATCAGGTTCGAAATCCCATCCTGAACACCTTGAGCAAACTGTGTATTAGTTTAATGGGTACGGTTATGAAGCTAATGACAGGTAGGATATGCTATTAGCATGGAATATACAATACATTTGTGTTCACGTTTATGCATTTAGCAGATGCTTTTATCACAAATGAGGAACATGAGCAAGTTGTCACAGGGCTAACAATACTCAGGGTATTTAATGCCAGGCTTATTTGAAAGCACTATAGAAAAGAAGAAGAAAAATTGGTTTAAGGTTGTGGAGTGGTTGAAGTTGTTGCAGAGGAGGTGTGTAAGTGATGTTTGAGCAGTTTGGGTGGAGGATGGAAGCTCATTTCACCAGAGAGGAGCAGAGATAGTAAAGGTTTTGAAGAGTGACTTGGGAAGGAAAGGCAAGGAGGCAGCAGTTCAGTGACTGTAACTGGCGGGAGGCAGCATACACTTGTAAAAGTGTATAAATTTAGCATGTTGAATCCAGCAGCAATCCTTTCAAGCCCCCCAAAAATAAAATTCTGTCTTTATTTATTGCCAGAGGAGCTAAGTACAACAGCTTGTCACTGGGGCAGTACCCTCAAAGAGACACCTTTGTACCTTCTTTACCCCTAAAGGGTGCATATTAATACTTACAAGTTGTAACATGTACCCTTAAGATATATGCACTCTTATGCTACTATTATGAACCCTTTAGAGGTAAAGAAGGTTTTCTTTTTAGGGTACTGCCCCAGTGACAAGCTGCATGTTGTACCTCCCTGAAAGTGTTAAAGGGGTGCTAGATGCTACATGCACTTTACACGTTGTTGGAAACTGAATGGTGGTTGGCAGTGCGTGTTACACCAACCACCCTATAATGGAAAAAATCCACCCATGTTTTTTTTTACATCTGGTTAAATCTTTACCCCTTTCTCAAATCGAGCCGATCTCAGATGCCTGTCTGTGTGACGTCACAGACAGGCCCCTCCCACGATAGTTTGATTGACAGTAGCGTCTCAGCACAGACTGGACTGGTGTCTTACCTTAGCTCCGCCCCTGAGTGAGCTGTCATCTGTCCGCCATTGTTTCACCGCCGGAGTAGATGTAGACAAGAATGACTCCTGAGCGATTGAGGTGTTCTGTTGTTGGATGTAATAATGAACAGCAGTCGTCATTTACTCCCGACATCTGAGCCGCTGAAGACACAGTGGATTAAAGTTACTTTTGTTTCTGAAGGGAATGCACCCCCGATCTACATAAATGCATCTATGTTCGCGCGAATCATTCATGATCCAGCTTCACCTACAGCTAATTAGCAAGTTTCACGGTGAATGCGGCTAAATTAAACAGTCCTACAGAGAGCGGCTTGGAAGAGAGGGGCGGAGTCAGCAGAGCTCATTAACATTTAAAGGGAAATGCTACAAAAACGGCTTGATCTGAAAAGAGCTGTGTTTGGCGGGGTAAAAAAAGGTGTTTTTTACACTACCATTGAGAAATTTTAACCAAACTATGTTACAGACTTTTCATTAAGACCCTAAAGTATCATATCAACTTGTGGAAAATGGGCATCGGATGACCCCTTTAAGGAGAAAAAAAAGACTTATTCACGTTGGTTGAAAGCCAGCTAATAGAGCACTGCAGTAGATGGAAGTAGTAGACTGATTTTCCTGCACAAACAGGGCTTTGTTGAAATGTGGATGGCAAAGCTCAAATGGCCATCAAGCACTAACCCCGGGATCCTTGCTGTCCTAGGGTATGTACATCCCATATACAACGATGTAACTCGCTGCTTAACCACCATAGTACGATGCATCTTTGCTAGTCACGACTGCTTCCCAAACCTGGTCGCATCTCTGTCATTTGCACCATGTTGGTTCAACAATAAAGTTCGTTCATTAATGACGTCACGTGCAGGTGGTGGGGTAATAACGTCTACTAATTCATCGATTCGAGATTTCTAAGATGCTGCTGTAACGAACACGGCAGCTGATGACTACTTCATTATTTTTTGTTCCTTGTCATTTTGCTTTATTTGATGTTTGGTTCATTGCATACTCTGTGGTTCCCTTACGCATTTATGCACTTGGGCATTCTTCAAAAATGGTGCTTATTGAGTACACACTAAAAATGAATAGATTGAAATGGATATATACGTAAATGGAATGGAAGATAAAGATTGTACTGCATGTTAGCTTGCTTATTTTGCCCAAGAGCATAATCTCTTTAAGTCAACATATCTTACTAACAAGAAACTTTTCTTCTAACCACAGGTTGAGAGCTGTATTTCCAACCATGCAAGTTTGCAAATGTTCGTTTGGTTTCGGGAAACACCGAATCGTTGACCTACTGTATGTTGGTAATCATGGAAGCTTTTGGGAAACGCACCCCTGGTTGGCATTAGTGTTGTAGGCACCAACTTAATAGTGATGTTGTGGTCAGCTGATGGGTTTGCAGGGATTACAAGGAGCTCCATGTTCGAAGTTTTATATAACCTCTGCTAGTCAGTAGGAAGAGAGACAGAAAATTGCAGATAGATGCGGTCAGAGAAATGTAATGGAATAAAAGGATGCTTGTCAGTGATACAGTTACATGTGAGGATGAGGTCTAGCTGTTTGATTGCTTTGTGTGTTGCAGGGATGTGCTTTAATGTAAGATCGAATGAGGCCAGAAGAGCTCTTGCAGGAAGTTACCCAGTTTAACTGGAGGAAGACAGATAACAACCAAATGAATTTCTCCATTATCAGTAACAGTAATGGCATGATATTCAACAGATGTTTATGTGAAAAGAGAGGAGTGCATTTCCAAGTGTTGGAGAAGAGCAAACCTGTCTCCCCTATCACTCCCAGTTAGATGATTGATGTGGGAGAAAACAAAGTCAGATGGCCGGACTGAAGGAGTCGCAGTTCTGTCTGCCAAGATCCATGTTTCAGTCAAAGTTAAGTTGGCAGTACATGACATAGTGTTGTGTGATTAGCTCTAATTATGTGCATGAGCGTGCATGAGTCTTATGGGATGGTTGTTCTTTGCCACATATATAGCCTACATTTAAAAAATGTCTCTGTTTGTCAGGCTTCTTGGTTGGATTTTTTCAGTAAGCTTGTTGCAGTGCATTATGGGATTATTTTCTCCGTGAAGCATGCAATCTTCAAAACTGGCCAAAAGGTATCTTATAAGGCAGCACAATTATGCTACCTGGCTTTTGGATTAGTGTTTGTGTTATAACCACATATAGGACAGCTTACGATGCTGCCTATGCTTGATCTAAATATACTTATATCTTGCAAAAGCAATACAAGGAGAAATTTGTAGAGGATTCCTACTGGAATTTGTAAACCATAAAATATCAAGGCAGTTTTCTTATAGCAACAACAACAACAATAATAGCAATTTTTAGGATGAAATGTGACCTGGGCTGTGTTTCCAGTGCGGGTGGGTTGTAGAAAGCATTGGCACCAATGATTTCTACAATTAACTTAGGCTCACAATATTTCTGGGAATTGTTGCCCTGAACATATTTTTGACAGGTTTGTGAAATTCCCCTTATAGCGTTCCAGCATAAAACAAAAGATTCACAATGCATTGGCACTATAATGATTATTAATAGGATATAATGGCCCTGTAGAACATTATAAGGAGTTTGAACAAAATTTCTATTTTTAGGAATTTTTAGAACTTTGAGCAACCCAAGAGCAAGATATTATTTAAGATAGTGTTTTGTTAAAGAGTTCACAATATGTGCAAGAATTCTAAGCACCAAATACAATCTTTTTGTAACAGGGAACTTTTTTTTCAGCATTTGTATGTGCAGCTATTTTTTTTTCTTTAGAATTTGAAACAGAATTATCATGTTTCCACTAGTGCCACAATAATAAACAGATGTTTATATAGACTAAGCCCCATTCAATACACACATGCACAGCCACTAACTTTTCTCTTTCTCGATTGACATTTCGATCCAAAACTCCTCTAAGACCACTTATTGGAAACAGATGGCTGAGTTTGAGAAGTTCCCGGAATAGAACATAAACATCTTAAATATGATGTACAAAACGTTGCTAAGTAACGATAAACAATAACATTGTGTACAGACTGAGTTCATTTGTCTTTCAGTGTCTTCTGAAGGGTCGTCTTTGTCAATGCTTTGCTCAAGTATTTGAACTCTTCGGCACATAACTCACTCGCCATTTGTGCTGTGACTTTTTTGTGCTGGAAGATGATAAAATGGACAAAACAATTCCTTAGATTAACACTCAAGGAGGGACCTTAGAAGTGTTATAGAAACTTGAAGTGGGCTCTTTTGAACCAGAAAGCAACAAGAATCCAGCCTGAGCATGTACTAATAAGCTGACGAGTTTTGCATGTGTAAGCACACTCATATTTTCCTTAGAAGATGTCATCTAGACAATGTAATCTAATCTAGAAAATTTGGTTTTACATATTAGAGGTGAAACCACAGGCCTCTGTCACATCTTGCTTCTGCCTTCTATTCCTTTGTTGTTCTGCAGTTTGTT
The DNA here is from genome assembly GCA_018155175.1 of Sinocyclocheilus anophthalmus. NCBI lineage: Eukaryota > Metazoa > Chordata > Actinopteri > Cypriniformes > Cyprinidae > Sinocyclocheilus > Sinocyclocheilus anophthalmus. The sequence goes on from JADLZN010007355.1 coordinate 1,132,448, forward strand.
TATCCTTCAGGACACACAGTCAAATAGGCTGCCATCGTTTCTATTGGATTTGACTTCAGACCACAATCCTGAGAGGGAGAGAGAGAGAGAGAGAGAGAGAGGAACAATTTATCTTTTGCTTTGAACCCAAGAGACAATGTTGTGTGTGTGTGTGTGTGTGTGTGTGTGGTGTGTGTCTGTGTGCGTGTCTGTGCGTGTCTGGGTCTGTATGTTCTGTGTCTGGGGTGGTGTGTGTGTGTGTGTGTGTGTGTGTGTCTGTGTTGTGTCTGTGTGTGTGGGTGGTGTGTGTGTGTGTGGTGTGGTGTGTGGTGTTTATGTGTGTGTGTGTGCTTGTTTGTGTGTGAGAGTGTGTTTGTGTGTGTGAGAGAGAGAAATAAGTACGACGTTAGCGCACATAGTTGCCACCTAGTGTAGATATGAAGGTAGTGTCACTGATTTCTTGAACTAGTTGGTTTTAGTTTGAGATGTTTTTATCCAAACATATGCAGAAGAAAATGTAATTGATCAGAGGTTGCGGCCCTATACTTCATGCTACTTAATTGAGTTCTCATCTATGTTTTATTGAAGTATTGGAGTTGTGAGAGATGTTTCTCCCAAAAAAGAGACAAACATGGCAACTGTTGACAAAGTAAGCATTTATAGCTTTAAAATGAATGTGGATAGCATCCCTCGTCAAAAAGAAAATGCTTAATTGTATTGAATGTGCACTTGTATTGTACTTCGAATCTTAAAAGTATATTTTTAAAAACTAGATAATAAAAAATGAATTAAATAAAAAGTGCTTAAGTGCACTTAAAAACACTTTCATGTCTGTTTCTTAACACACTTAAGTAGACATTTAAAAAGTGAACTTTGTAATGTCAAATTAAAAGTTTTACTTCAAAGTACATTTTAAATCATTGTTATAATGATCTTTTGTCGTGCTTTAAAGAAGTGCACTTATTTTGATATGTAGACTAACATACTAAAAGCACATGATTATAATTTTAATGTAGGTGTTTGAAATGACATTCTAAAGTAATACATTTTAAATGAACAAATTCAAACTTTTATTATAAGCACAATAAGAAAATGTGTAAATACAAATATATTTAAATACATGACCCACACATTTCAATATAAATTACATTAAAGTGTATTTTAGTTTATTATAAATGTTTTAGTTTACCAAACCATATTACAGTTTTTTACGATTGCTTACACACTGAAATTAAACTTTTCCAACAATTAGCAAAACCTTACACTCAAGGAGCAAAACACAAGGCTAGATTTGCACAACTGTAAGCACATTGTCAGCTTCACACTTTTTGCAAAACATTACACACAGTGTAATCAGACAAATTCCCAAAGCAAAGACTGTCAATGACCACCACCTATGAGCCGATATGTTTAAACCAGCAATCAGGTGCACAACAACATGATGTGATAACAAATGTAGCAAACCACCAATCAGGTTAAGGCACTATACAAAGCAGCAGGTAGGTTCACTGCATCCTCAACCACAAGGAAGGGTCAGGAGATGAGGGTGAGAGAGGCGTACACAGAGGAGGGGAAGGAGGTAGGGAAGAGGGGAAGGGCGAGGCCGAGGAAGACTCTGACGCAGGAGGAGAACGTGCACAAAGAAGAGGACCAAACTTGTCAAATGACATTCGTGCAACACTAGTGGACCATGTTGTGAAACACGGATTGACGCTGAGGGAGGCTGGACTGAGAGTTCAGCCAAATCTTAGCAGATATACAGTGGCATCTGTCATAAGGACTTTTCGACAGGAGAACAGGTAAAAGAAGATCTGTCTACAGTTACAGTAATCAGCCGCTTATTGTATGCACCATATCAGCACTTGTGATACCCCTTCCTGTGACATTGTACAATAAGTTACATGTAGTATTCTCTACATAGGATTGAGGGTCGGGAACAACAAGGAGGAAGGCGGCCCATATTCACGCAAGAACAAGAGAGAGAGATAATAAACATGGTTTTGGCCAATAATGCTATCAGGCTCAGAGAACTACAAGCAAACATTATCAGTGACCATGCCATTTTCAATAATGTCCATCAGGTCTCTCAGTCAACACTGGCACGCATCCTGAAAAGACATCAGGTTCAAATGAAACAACTTTATCGAGTGCCTTTTGAGAGGAATTCAGAGAGGGTTAAACGGCTGCGGCATGAGTATGTGGAGGTTTGTATTGTTCACTTTAGCACTGTGATGTTGCATACTCCACACATTACTTTTTTACATTGACTGACTGTAATATACTAGACCTATCCTGAACTACACAATGTTGTCTTTCACTGTATTTCAGAGTTTTGCAGATGGATGCTGAGAAAATCCTGCATGAATTCATATATACTGATGAGGCAGGGTTCAACCTCACAAAAGCAAGAAGGAGAGGCAGAAATATCATTGGCCACAGGGCTATAATCAATGTCCCAGGGGAACATGGGGGTAACATCACCCTTTGCACCACCATTTCACAGCATGGGGTTCTCCTCCGTCATGCCAAAATGGGCCCTTACAACACACCTCACATTCTCGCATTTTTGGACCGATTGCACCACATCATCTCAGCAGGTAATTAAATGCACCAGATACAATACACTGTCATCTGGGACAATGTGTCATTCCAGCGCTCTGCTTTGGTCCAGAACTGGTTTCAACACCATCCACAGTTGACAGTACTATACCTTCCACCATACTCTCCGTTTCTAAACCCTATCGAATAGTTTTTCTCTGCATGGCGGTGGAAGGATTACGATCTCCAGCCCCAGGCTCAGGTACCCCTCATTCAGGCCATGGAGGACGCCTGTGACAAAGTCGACGCTGCAGCTGTGCAAGGATGGATTCGACATTCAAAACAGTTCTTCCAGCGTTGTCTTGCTAATGAGGATATTGCTTCTGATGATTTAAATTCTCTGGCCAGATCCAGCTAGGCAAAGAGATAATGTATAGTATGTTTACTGTAGTATTTTCTGTACAATATTGTCAGTTTTTTCAGATTATTTTTTATGGTTGTTGTTGTTATTTACTGTCATTGTAACCTGTACTGGATACAGTATTTTACGTGTGTCTGTTGTTTGCTGAGCTAACAGTGTTACGCACACTACTGTAGCAGCATGACAACTGGGACATGTTTTGTTGTGATTCTCCATGTTGACTGATTTGGGTATATGCAGAGAAATCAATGATATTTTCGTCAGTCTGCAGCATTGGTCTGGTGTAGTGTTTGGTGAACTATTGTATAGCTGCGCTCTCTCTGTGTACTTCATTTACAGTACTCTAATCACTGACAATTAGACTTGCTAAAAGTGTTTTAGGTTAGCAACAGCAGTGTGTAACTGGTTCAAAAAGATTAAAGTCATATGAAATGTGTGTTTCGTATGGTAACAAAATATTGTTTTTATAAAGTTGTGTATAGTTTTGACAAAAGTGTTCCATTTTGCAAATGATCTGAAGTGTTGTGCTACTTTGATGTAGGGTTGTGTTAACTGTGTGTAGTGTTTTGACAAACCGGGCCCTGTTTTCAAAATTGTGCTTAAGCAATCGTAAAAAACTGTAAGACCAATAGAAGTAATTTAAATCAATATAAAGATGTACCTAAATTCTAATTACCAGTAAGTGTGTCAAAATAAGGACTCTAAAGTTAAGCTAACTTAACTAAAATGCATTTACATTTACTGGTAACGGACCCTGCAATAGAGTCTAAAACATTACATTCAGTTTACACTTAAGTATGTTCTTTTAAAGTGTATTATTTCCGTAATACGTTGGCATTGTAATATGCTAAAGTGCACTTCTTTAGCACTTCTGTGCTTTTATGTGACTTCAATGAGAAATGTTTGAGACACTGTTGAGATCTCTTCTGACTCTAGAGGAGACATGTTCAATAATAGGTCTTTTCTCAGAAGAAACGTTCGAGATGCAAGAGATATTTACTCCCCTTTAATCTCACCGCTGTCTAAGAGAAACAACCGAGATATTACAGATCTCATTTATGATTGTTCTGTCCTACAGGATGTTTGACTATTTTAACTCAGATTTGTGCTCTCAGAGTGGTGGAAAACAAGGCCCCTCAGGTGATCGAGTCAAAGAGAGGAAGTGTGTGTGTGTGTGCGTGTGTGTGCATGTGTGAGTGTGTGTGTATGTGTGTGTGTGTGTGTGTGGGTGAGTGTGTGTGTGTGTGTGTGTGTGTGTGTGTGTGTGTGTGTGTGTGTGTGTGTGCATGTGGTGGTGTGCAGGTGTGGTTTATGCATGTGTGTGTGTGAGTGTGTGTGTGGTGTGTGTGCATGTGTGAGTGTGTGTGTGTGTGTGTGTGTGTGTGTGTGTGAGTGAGTGAGTGTTGAGCGTTTGTGTGAGTGTGTGTTGTGTGTGTGTGTGGGTGGTGTGTGTGTGTGTGTGTGTGTGTGTGGTTAGCAGACTGAAGAATAACTGTGTTTGTATGTGCCGTCACATTCACCTCCCCCCCTGTGTCTTTCTATTGTGTGCGTTTCTGCTGAGTGCTACAACTACAAAAATATCTGTGACACATCTCTCTGTGGGAACTGCAGCAAGGCCTCGACCATGTATCAGCGCATCCCGCTATACTCTGTGCATTTATGTGTGTTAGCGGCTATGGATGTCATCATCTGGGTCACCCTACTTAGTGCACTTGATTAGTGTGAGAGAGGGTGAGAAAACGAGGAGAACGAGAGAAAGCAAAGCATACAAACAAATAAACAGCTTGCTCACACCTGGATTGTTGCAGGCAGGTGCGTCACACACAGTCAATATAAACCAGTCTCACATACTGCCGTATAGTTTGCACAACATCTTATATATATTTCATCAGCAATGTTTCAATGTTGAACTTATTCCAGTCTTATAAATGGATTATTTTTAATAGATGTATTATTAATGGTAAAACCACGGTATAGTGATAAATGCTGTTGTACAGAATGATTATCATATTCATGTACCATGGTATTGTTTTCATGGTATTCCAAGCTACTTCAACAGATATCATGGTAATGTTTCAGTGCAATTACAAGTATGCTATTACCATACTTACAAAACATGAGGATTTGTAAAAATAGCATTATTTACAGTCATAGAGGGTTTTTTTGCAAGCCACATGGTTATGGTACATACAAAAAAATATTTAGATTTAAGATTTATACATTTCAATTGCATATCAAATTTACATCCATTTGGATTTTACAGTAACATAAACAAACTGACAAACTTAATGTGATGCATATCTGTCAGACATACATTAATGAAATCTTTAATAGTACTAATAAACTGAATGTGTTTTAAATACACAATAAGCAGGTCTGCATATCTATCATCAATGAATCAATTTTGTTTCAATTTCATACATGTGAAGCAATTTAATATTAACTGAAAACATTGACCATGTTCATATTTTTTTAATTGTGTAGATTTAAAAGTTTCCATAATGAACGGATTTATTCTGATTCTAAGCAATTTGAATAAATGCATTTGGAAAATATTCAAATTGAAATAAAATCAAATAAAAGCAAATAGTTAGTAATAAACTATGCCATGATTTTTGAGAAATCTCACCTGTTTCATTTATGTCTCTCTGACAAATATGCATCGCATTAAGTTTATTCGTTTCTTTATGTTAAAACTGCGTAATCCAAATGGACATGCATTTTATTTGCAATTTAAATTCACAAATCTTCAATTTAGGCCTAAATATTTTTGAGTTGCACATGATAATGCTGTTTTTATTCTATACCATGGTACTGAAATGGCTGCTACCATTGTAAATGTCCAAAAAGTAGTACCATATACAAGGTACTTTTTTGTAAGTGAACCCATGATACTGCCATAGTACAGGACTAAAGTGAAAGATGGTGTTATGGATAAATAATAAACATTTTAGTGACATAACACATGTCCGAAAAAAATAATAATTGTAGCATCTTTATTTATTTATTTCAGTAACAAAGTGTAAAACACAGAATGCAAATACAAGAACTGTACCGTGGTACCAAGTCCAAGAATACAAGCTGTAACATACGAGTCAGTGCAGTGGAATGGTGCGGTCAGTGTCTGACCGCTGCTTTCATCTATCAAAACTCCTTGAAGTAATGACAAACACAGTCATCTGTGAGGTACAGAGCCGGTGTGTGTGTGTGTTGTGTGTGTGTGTGTGTGTGGAAATTACATAAGCAACCACAAACCTGACCCGGCCAACAATAAAGGTCACCCTGAGTGCAGCCGCAAAATGGAGGAAGAGGCAGCCTTCATTCCTATTCTGTCCGTTTCTGTGCTGTTCCTCTGAGTGAAGCTTCCTGAACTCTGCAAGCGGCAGCAAGCAACAAGCGGTAAGGAAGTCTAAGCTAATGTATGAGCACTGGGTGGTCTGCAGTGAACTGACCGCACACACACACACACGCACGCACACACACACACACACACAAAAACACACACACACACACACACACACCACTCACACCCACACATGCACACGCCAAGCACACACACTCACACACACACACGCGCACACGCACAAGCAAAACACACACACACACACTCAACATAATGCTACTGAGGACATATAGCTTCCTGGTTTGTACTACATTTACATACAGTGGCTTCAGAAAGTTTTGGACACTTCTGCCACACTAAAAATGTATGAATATTATTGCATTAGACAACAAAATAAACCATGTGGCATGAACTGAAGCTGAATTTAAATATTTTTAATTGATTTAATATCTATCAACAATACTTATTTTCCCCAAAACAAAGACATTATTTATTATAAATACCATATACCCTACATAATCAATATAATTTCTTTAGACATAAGTCAAAATGTCACATAATTTTTTTCAAATAATTTTCTGGCTTTTTACAACTTAACTTCATCATAAACAAAAGCTAAATTAGTTAGAAATTTCACTTAAGATAAAACTAAAATCAATTTAAGTCACCTTTTAATTTAGAGAGAAAATAATACAGACAAATTAATAAAACCCACAATAATTTCTGCAGTCAGCATGATTGATTGGTTGATTGATTGATTGCTATAGGTTGTGTTATTGCTATTAATATTACTGTTATTAATGTTAGACAGACATAAAATGTGCTTTAAAGACGTGACAGGGTTGTTTAACCTTTTTTCAGTCTGGATGAAGTCGGTTCCTGTCTAATTCACCCTGGTCTTCTACCAGAAAATGTCCAAATACTTTTTCTCTCTTTAAACTAAATGGTACACGTTATGATATTTTGTTTTCCAATGCATTTGAATGGCATTCAAAGATTTGTATGTGTCCAGTGACGTTTTGGTGCCATTGTATCTAACTCTTGTTTGTTTAGATGTATTTTGGTTGGTCCAAAGAGTTTCCGGGTCACCAGCACACAATGCAATCTTAATGATTAATGAACAGTGGTCAGAAAATGCGTGAGATTGTGCACATTCACATTTTATATCAGGTCAGGGAGGTTATCTGAGCAATGATGGGAAAAGGTCAAAGGACACATCACACAGTAACCGGCTGAGAGTCCAGTCAAGTTCACTGCATCTGCTGTATCAGTCTATCCATCTACGAAAGAAATAATTGTAATTTGTATTCGATTTATATTGATTTATATGAGAGAATGATGGCTTCCTATTCAAAACCCTGGATCTGTGTGACTCAAGTATTTTCTGTCTCCCGCTCAGGGACCCTGTGAATCAGAACACAGCTTAGGTTTATTTTTATTTTTATTTTTCACTTGTTCATTTGGCTTTGTCAACTGTTTAGGATATTAGGATGCAGGTTTTCCTGTGTTGAAGTTAAGGAACAACAGAATTTGCTGAAGAGTACCTGCAGATGCATGGAAAATTATAAGCCAATTAGTAAAACCAGTTTTTGAAAAGATAGAGGTCATTAAAAGGACTAAATGCCAGTGAATAAAAAAATCTATAAATAAAAACAATATATACATATATTTAAAAAAAATAGCTAAAAGCACAGATTTCGCAGACAAATAGCTAAACAGCACCACTTTTTGTTTTGTCCATTACCTTTAATTGTTATTTTTTAAATGTGTGCAGAAGAACAGGTGAAATCAAATAAAACAATTAATAAAACGTGTCACAAATACTTGATTTTACATATTTATTTGCAGTGAAATAATTAGATGTGAGGAAACTTTGCTGCACTTGCAAACCACTTTTTAAATGCGAATAATTACTTTCGTTATTGGTCTTTTTTCCAAATAAATGTGTAATAAATAATAACAACGCACATTGTGACATTAGAAGGAGTACAGATGATGGGAAGCAGGACGGCAATGTTTGCACTCAGGGGAAATATTACATTAATTTAATTTTAGGTTTTACATTTTGTTGCATAACTTATTATTGGACGTTTATTCTGTGTCCCAGTCACACAAGACAGCTCTGAATGCATTTTGAAATCAAAATGGTATCACAATGAGATGGCTTTTCCATGATACCATACGGTATAAAAACATAATACAGGTTTTGAGAGAATTTTCATTTTTCGGGTTCACAAACACTGAAGACAATTTGTTTAATGCAGTGTTTTCACACATGGTGGTACCACGGTACAGTGATTGCATCAGACAGTAATACCTTGGCATTGTGACACACACTGATCAGCCACAACACTACGACCACCTTTCTAATATCATGTAGGTTCCCCTTGTGCTGCCAAAATGAGGCAAGGACTCCACGAGAGCTCTGAATGAATCCTGTGGTTTCTGGCACCAAGACACGAGCAGCAGATCCATATTTCCATCTTAAAAATATATCTAAATTACGACCTATGCTCTCAATGTCAAATGCAGCAAGGTTAATTCATGCGTGCATGACCTCAAGGTTAGATTATTGTAATGCTTTATTGGGTGGTTGCTCTGCGTGCTTAATAAATAAACTCCAGCTGGTCCAAAATGCAGCAGCTAGAGTTCTTACTAGAACCAGGAAATATGACCATATTAGCCCGGTTCTGTCAACACTGCACTGGCTCCCTATTAAACATTAAATGAATCTTGCTAATTACTTATAAAGCCCTGAATGGTTTAGCTCCTCAGTACTTGAGCGAGCTCATATCGCATTATAGTCCTTCAAGTCCGCTGCGATCTCAAAACTCTGGCCATTTGATAATACCTAGAATATCAAAATAAACTGCAGGCGCCAGATAATTTTCCTATTTAGCGCCCAAACTCTGGAATAACCTACCTGTCTACACTCTGTCAGTTTAAATCTAGATTAAAGACCCAGGCTGATACAATAACACACTAACACTTTATAATATTCAAATCAAACAATAAAGGATTGTTAGGCTGCATTAATTAGGTCAACTGGAACTGGGAACACGTCCCATAACACCCGATGTACTCGCTACATCGTAAGAAGAACGACATCTATGCTAATATTAGTCTATTCCTTTTTTTCCAGGTCTCCGTAGCTACCAGATCCATCTGTATCCAGATCGATGGTGTACAGCACATAGAGACGACCCGAAGCCCGAATGTGAGGACACGACCACATCAACTAGATGAACCAGAGACAGATCCCCTGCGAAGACCTCGTCACCTCGACGACCATCGCCGCAAGACCACAGGAACCAGACGAGTCCTCTGCACAATCTGACCTGTGCTGCAGCCAGAATTTATCTGCTGGTTTCGTCTGGCCAGAGGAGAACTGACCCCCCGACTTAGCCTGGTTTCTCCCAAGGTTTTTCTCCATTTCTGTCACCGATGGCGTTTTGGTTCCTTGCCACTGTCGCCTTTGGCTTGCTTAGTTGGGGATGCTTAATTTCTGGCAATATTGTCGACGATTGCACAGATACTATTTGAACTGAGTTGGAAGTTGACTGATCACTGAATCAATGATGAACTGACTTTATCTGGAAAAATGACTCTTTGTTATCCTCCTCTTGCATTATCAACACTATTTTCCTGTTTAACACTATAAAGTGTTACACACTGTATAAAGTGCTACATAAATAAAGGTGACTTGACTTAAGTCCTAAAAGTTGGGAGGTGAGGCCTCCATGGATCGGATTTGTTGGTCCAGCACATCCCATATATGCTCAATCGGATTGAGATCTGGGGAATTTGGAGGCCAAGGCAACACCTTGACTCTTTGTCATGCTCCTCGAACCATTCCTGAATGAATTTTTGCAGTGTCGGGAGCATAATCCTGCTGAAAGAGGACACTTGCATCAGGAAACACCAATGCCACTTTTGGTTGGTTTTAACCGATGCATACTGGGAACATTTCATGTGACTTGCCGTTTTGGAGATGCTGTGACCCAGTCGTCTAGCCGTCACTATTTAGCCCTTGTCAAAGTCACTCAGATTTTTTTCACTTGCACATTTTTCCATCTTCCAACACATGCTGACTTTTCACTTGCTGCCTCATAACAGGTGCATTTGTAACAATATAATCAATGTTATTCACTTCATCTGTTAGTGGTTTTAATGTTGTGGCTGATCAGTGTATACTATGGTACTGAATACCATATCCATATTACATGATATTTACATTGCCCACAGTATATGTCCAAAAACACATGGTATTACCATGATACCATGTCCAAACACAGTAGTGCCATATGCATTTTGTACCTTTTCCAACATGCCAGTGTTTCAATTGTCCACTAGATGTCATCCATTCACCACATAAAAGCACAAGCGTCTGAACTAAAACTAGCATGCAAGAGGATAAACAAGGTTTCTGTTAAACATGTAAATCACACGTGTGTCCGTGTCATATGTTGAAGAGGCCCATGAAGGTGGTGTGAGCTGTCAGAATGAGCTCTGCTGATTTGCGGGGAACAGAGAGCGTAAGGGTGGATCCGGACTCCAGGAAGTAAATTCCTACGAGAGCAACACATGCTTTATAATCAGACAGATATTTAGATTATACTGTAAATATATGCAAATATTGCAAAATAATCCAGTGAGGTTTTTGTATGAACAATAACTTCTACAGCAGATGGTATGGTCTGCACAGACATCTGCTCTCACAACACAACAGAGACTAAAGCCTGAATCCACAGAAGAACTGTGGCAGCTTCTCAAACTCATCATCTGTGTGGAATGGTGTTGATTTCTACAGAAAGTGCTTTAATTCAAATGCTTTCTGTGAAGCGTAAGACAAGACACCACAGATGAGCAGGGTAAAAACTACTCGATATCACCAGATTTCCCTGATTATGATTCACAGAACATTAAGACAACTATTTTTGTATTACAACATTTTTCTGAAATATTTAAATATGCAAATAAGATATTATCGAATTGAATATGCACTCATTTGCATACATTTCCAGAACAGAAATCTGAACATTGAATAAAGCCGGTCCAAAATATTTCTTTCATTTTGTTGACATTAGAGTTATAAGTTTTTATAGCGGGATTTTGTTTATCATTTTAATCACTCCATAAATCAGAAAATACTGTCAAAAGCCAGAAAAAATGACAGTTTTAGGAAATAAAAGGTAATGTCATCGATGAATTTTTATTTTATTATTAGTTCCCTTTCAAGGGAACTTCGAACTGCGTCCTCTAGGGGTCGCTATGGGGAACATGTCTCATTACCTACTCAGAGAACCATGGTTACAACGTAAACCTGGAGTCCCTTCAGGGAACTTCGAACGGAGCCTCTAGGGGTCGCTATGGCATTCCCATAACGACCCTGGGACGCAGGAGTGTCTCGTTCTACTCAGGGAAACTCAGGTACATACGAACCTACGTTTTTTTTCTATAAATATAATTATAATAGGGTTTCATTATCATTCATGCTCATAACATCTGATTGGGTTATTTATAATATTAAAAAAATAATTCTAGCCTTCTAATGTGCTTTTATTGAAACTGAAATATCATGCTCTCACTGTGCTCTAAAATATGTCATTTCTGTTAGTTCGGTCATTTTTAACACTGTTATGCATTGACATTTTCCTTATTTAAATAATGGTTGAATTTTTCTGACAGCATATTTCAGTGATACTATCTGATGCATAAACATGGTAAGAGTTAATTCATTTTTGGACCATATTGTCCTGATAACTCACCAGCAGTGTAGCAGGTGTTGAGAGGCTGGCTGACATTACTGGGCATGCTTTTCAGACACTTCATCAGCTTAGTCTCCGCCCCCTTGAGCCTCTTCGTGATCACATGACCCATGACCCAGGTGGTGTCTATATACAGCACCTGTGGCGAGTAACAGAGTAATTTACTGTATTGAGTTGGGGACAATTAACTGTAAATACTTGAAAAAGTAGTAGAAATAAATTAACCTTAGCACTCAAACTCAGGCCATCAAAGATGTAGCTGACTTTTTTTTCAGTAAGACATTTTTATCTGAAACCAAGATCCTTGGTGATTCATAAAATGCAAGTCTATGTAAGTTTTTGACTCTCAAAGTGCCGGTTGACTTGCATTTTTTTTTTCTACTTTCTGTCAATACTGTGTTTAACACTTTACAACCAGGTCTCATTTGTTAACATTAGTTAATGTATTAGCTTGCATTAACTAACAATGAGCTTTTTTTTTTTTTTACAGAATTTATACATTTTTGTTACTTTGTTCATTTTTGTTCACGTTAGTTCACAGTGCATTAACTAATGTTAATGATAAAACGTTTGATGTTTAATAAAGAATTAGTAAATGTTGACATTAACATTCATTAAGAATAATGAAGTATTGTTCATTATCTGTTGATGTTAACTAATGTGGTTAACAAATGAAATCTTACTGTTAAGTGTTACTCATATTGTACTTTTGATTGTTTTTGTGTTGTGCTTTGGTGCTGGTGTTAGTGAGTGGGGTTTTTATACACAAAAGCTTAAGCTACTTAATAATAATAAATCTCATATAATATAAAGCGTTCCACCATCTAAGAACACTTTCAGTTGATATAGTACGCAATATATTACAAGGCTTTATGGCTGTACATTTTTACAACCCAGCAGATGGCACTGTTTTGAGTCTCATATCCAAAAATAAATAAATAAATTATACAGCTTTTTGCTTTCCTCTTTTCCTAGTGTGAAGTGTTTTTGACACAAATCAAATACTCTCTAAAATGTACACATCATAACACAGAACTCAAAGTTACTACAGAGACAACAACATAATTCCAATAACCTAAACTGTAAAAAACAATTGATAGTATCTATTATATATATATATAATATATATATTAAAAAATTAAATGTTTTTGAGTTCTGCTAACTTGTTTCTGCCAAGTCTATACATCCATAGCACACATCAAAGTTGATGAACAGAAGCTCAAACATTCTTGCTTGACGTACCAATGAGGTTTGTTCTTGCGCGTCAAGCAAGTATGCTGAGCTCACATGAGGGTGAGTGATGATGAATTTTCATTTTTAGGTGAACTAGCCTTTTTAAGTCTGTATTTTGATAATGCAGTAGTATCAGTACCGAACAAGACCAACCTGACTGTAGATGAAGTAGGTGCCCTCGGCCTCCACTGTAACAGTATCAGCGGATACCTGCAGCCCCTGCCCTCTGCTCTGCCCTACGGCCCAAGACACAACAGTGCTGTCATGACCATCTGAGAAAAACAGAGAGAACAAATGAGCGACAAACTACATCTCTGTCTCTATCGATCTATCATCTAATCTGATCATCTAGCCCATCTATCTATCTATCTATCTATCTATCTATCTATCTATCATCATCTATCTATCTATCTATCTATCTGTCTATCTGTTATAATTTATCTTCTCTCTATCTATGCTGCAATGCAATCAAAATTATAACCCCCTGACTTGCAAGACATTCTGCTGCCATGAACAAGATTTTATATTTAAAAAAAACATTAACCCCTTTAAGTGTCAGCAACTACATATGTAATTGCCTTTTTACCTATCAACTATTTTAGGAATCAATAATTAGTAATATATATATATAGGCAGCAGAATGGCTTGCAGTCCAAGGGGTGAATCAGTTGATTGCAACTGTAGATAGATAGATAGCTAGATAGATAGATAGACAGATAGACCGATAGAGAGATAGATAAAACGATAGATAGATAGATAGATAGATAGATAGATCGATGAGATAGATAGATAGATAGATAGATAGCTAGTATAGATAGCTAGATAGATAGATAGATAGATAGATAGATAGATGATCGAAACCAGTGTACGGCAAACGGTACGGATGATAGATAGATAGATAGATAGCCAGACAGACAGACAGACAGACAGATAGATAGATAGATAGATAGATAGATAGATAGATAGATAGATCGATAGATAGATAGTCAGATTATAGACAGACAGACTGGAACGGAAACGGAAGGATGGATAGTGGATAGATAGATAGCTAGACAGGACAGACAGACAGACAGACAAATCGACAATAGATAGATAGATAGATAGATAGATAGATAGATAATAGATAGATAGATAGATAGATAGATGATAGATAGATAGATTATAGATGATAGATAGATGATAGATATATGATAGATGATATATAGATAGATAGATGATAGATAGATAGATGATAGATTGATAGATAGATAGATAGATTGATTGATTATAGATAGATAGATAGATAGATCGAACAGATGGACGGACGGACGGATGGATAGATGGATAGATAGACAGAAAGACAGACAGGACAGATAGATAGCGAGATAGATAGTAGATAGCTAGATCGATAGATAAGATAGCTTGCAGATAGATAGATAGATAGATAGATAGATAGATAGATGACGACACAGCTGGTGAAGGACGGAGGATGGTATGGATAGATGGATAGATGATAGAGTAGGACAGACCGACAGGACAGACAGACAAATAGACAGATAGCTAGATAGATAGATAGATAGATAGATAGAGAGATAGATAGATAGAAATAGTCAGATAGATAGATAGATAGATAGACAGACAGACGACAGATAGATAGATAGATAGACAGACCGACAGATATAAAGCTCGAAGTAGATAGATAGATAGATTGATAGATTAGAAATAGCAGCCGACAGAAAGGAAGCAGACAAGGAACAGACAGACAGACGCAGACAGATAGACGACAGGACCGAAAGATAGATAGATAGAAGATAGCATAGCTTAGATAGAAGATTAGATAGATAGATGAGAGATAGTATAGATAATAGATGAACAGATGGACGGATGGATGGATGGATATATGGATAGATAGATAGATAGACAGACAGTTGATAGACAGACAGATAGATAGATAGAGAGATGAGATAGATAGATAGATAGTAGCTAGATAGATAGATGATAGCACAGACGAACAGAATGGACGGACGGACGGCATGGAAGATTGGATAGATAGTAGATAAGCTAGACAGACAGACAGAAAGGACAGACAATTCGACCGATAGATAGATAGAGAGATAGATAGCTAGATAGATAGATAGATAGATAGACAGACATATAGATAGATAGATAGATTAGATAGATAGATAGATGCGATATGACGCAACAGATGGACGGACGGACGGATGGATCAGAGGATAGATAGATAGACAGACAGACAGACAGACAGATAGTAGTAGATAGATAGATGGATAGATAGATAGAAGATAATAGATAGATGATAGATAGATAGATAGATAGATAGATCGACGGACGGACGGACGGACGGACGGAAGATAGATAGATAGATAGATAGATAGATAGTTGATAGATAGATAGATAGATAGACAATAGATAGATAGATAGATAGATAGATGATAGATAGATAGATAGATAGAAAAAAAATAGATAGATAGATAGATAGATAGACAGACCAGACAGACAGACAGCTGATAGACAGACAGACAGATAGATGATCGATAGAGAGATAGATAGATAGATAGATGATAGATAGGACAGACAGACAGACAGACAGACAGACAGACAGACAGACAGATAGATGTAGACAGACAGACAGACAGGACAGACAGAACAGACAGACAGACAGACAGAACAGACAGAACAGACAGACAGACA
Source organism: Sinocyclocheilus anophthalmus (assembly GCA_018155175.1). NCBI lineage: Eukaryota > Metazoa > Chordata > Actinopteri > Cypriniformes > Cyprinidae > Sinocyclocheilus > Sinocyclocheilus anophthalmus. The sequence continues at coordinate 1,148,421 of JADLZN010007355.1, forward strand.
GACAGATAGATAGATAGAGAGATAGATAGATTAGAAGATAGATAGATAGATAGATAGGATAGATAGATAAGATAGAGTAGATAGATAGATAGATAGATAGATAGACGAACAGACGGATGGATGGATGAATGGATAGATAGATGATAGATAGACAGACAGACAGACAGCAGACAAATAGATAGATAGATAGATAGATAGAGAGAAGATAGATGATAGATAGATAGATCGATAGGATAGATAGATAGATAGATAGATAGATAGATAGATCGACGGACGGACGGACGGACGGACGGAAAGACAGACAGACAGACAGACAGAAAAACAGACAGACAGACAGAAAGACAGACACAAGGACGATAGATAGCTAGTCGAGAGATAGAGCGATAAGATAGCTAGCTAGTAGATAGATAGATAGATAGCATAGATCGATAGGATAATAGGATAGACGAAACAGATGGCCGGACGGAGGAGGATAGCTGGATAGCGATAGACAGAAGACAGACCGAAGATAGATAGCTAGGATATATGATAAGATAGATAGATAGATAAGATAGTAGATAGATAGCTGATAGAGGATAGGATAGATGATAGATAGTAGATAGACGCACAGATGGACGGCGGACGGAATGGATAGATGGATGATGATAGATAGAAGAACAGACAGAGACCAAATAGACGATACGATAGATAGATAGATCGTAGATAGATAGATGATAGATAGATAGGATAGATAGATAGATAGATAGGATGATTATGAAGACAGACAGACAGAAAGATATAGATAGACAGACAGAAGATAGATAGATAGATAGATAGATAGATAGATAGATAGAATAGATAGGGACGACAGACAGACAGGACAGACAGACAGGACAGAGACAGCAGATGTGATAACAGACAGGACAGACAGACAGACAGATAGATAGAAAAAACGGACAGACAGACAGACAGATAGATACACAGATAGATAGATAGATAGATAGATCGATAGATAGAGAGATAGTAGATAATAGATAGATAGATAGATAGATGGACGAAAAGACGGACGGATGGAAGATGGAGAGAATAGAAGATAGACAGACAGACAGGACAGACAGACAATAGCTGATAGAAATAAGATAGAAGATAGCTAGATAGATAGAGCTAGATGATAGATAGAGAGACTAGATAGATAGATAGATAGATAGATATTTGTTAAGATAGTACGATAGATAGATAGATGGATGGATGGACGGATGGACGGATAGATGGATAGATAGATAGATAGATTACAGACAGACAGACAGACAGACATACAAAAAGATAGACAGATAGATAGATAGACAGAAAGATAGATAGATAGATAGATAGATAGAGTAGATAGATAGATAGACAGACAGACAGGAAGAAAGATGTACAGATAGATAGATAGATAGATAGATAAAGATAGATAGATGATAGATAGATAGATAGATAGATAGATAGATAGATAACAGACGGACAATAGATAGATAGATAGACAGATAAATAGACAGACAGACAGACAGACAGACAGGACAGACAGACAGACAGATCGATAGATTAGATAGTAGATAGATAGATAGATAGATAGAAGATCGGAAGAAGATAGATAACGAACGACGGATGGGCTGGAGGGATAGAAGATAGATTATATATCTATATACGGTATATTTTGTGGTTAAAGGCCTAAATTAAAAGTAACCTCAATTTTTAATAGCAACTTCAAATTTGGAACAATTATTTGACATAAGGCTGTAATTTTATAGCAATTGTAGAGGTAAAACCTGTGATGAAAAATATGATTTAATATCAAATAAAACATTTACAGTGCATTTCTTTAAAAGTAAATTAAATTTCTATAAGTTTTGGATACTTTCATATTGTGAAAAATTGATTCCACTTCTACAATTAATCTTGATCTCTCTCTCTCTCTCTCTCTCAATCTCTCTCTCTATCTATCTATCTATCTATCTATCATGCAGGGAATTTTAACTAATCAATTATCATAACTAAGGTCTTCTGCAGACTACATTTGTAGCCGGTTTGAAAACATAATTTACCAACAGCAAAGTTAGTGCGTTGAAAAATAACAGATCGATTGCATATATAGATAGATAGATTAGATAGATCGATAGATAGATAGATAGATAGTAGATAGATAGATAGATAGATAGATAGATAGACGGATAGATAGATTAGAAAGACAGACAGACAGATAGATGATAGACAGACAGAAAGACAGACAGAAAAAAAGACAGACAGACAGACAGAAAGAAGAAAGATAGATAGATAGATAGATAGATCGATAGATAGATAGATAGATCGAAAAAAAGATGGCCCCGGCCGGACGGAACGGTGGTAGTGGATAGATAGATAGTAGACAGACAGACAGACAGACAGACAGTAGATATATAGATAGACAGATAGACAGATAGGATAATAGAGAGAAGATAGAGAGTAGAATGAGAGAGATAGAGAGTAGATAGATAGATGGATAGATAGATTACAGATGGATGGATAGATAGATAGATAGACAGACGATAGATGATAGATAGATAGATAGATAGATAGAGACCAACCTTTTGGATAGATAGATAGATAGATAGATCGGACGAACAGACGATGATGGCAGGACGGATCGATAGATAGATTGTATATATCTATATCTGTATATGTTTGTGGTATAACGGACTAAATAACCAATTAACTCATTTTTATATCGACTTCAAATTTGGAACATAACTTATTTAGATAGAAGGCTTAAATGTTATAGCAATTTTAGAGTAAAACCTGTTGAGGACAAAGTTATTGAATATCCAATAAAACAATTGTACGTGCATTATCTTTACAGTAATTGAAAATTTCATAAGTTTGGATACTTTAATATTGAAATGATGCCCTCTACAATAATCTGTGATCTCTCTCTCTCTCGCTCTCTCGCTCTCCCTCTCCCTCTCCCTCTCTCTCATCTGACTATTTCTATCTATCGATCTATCTATCTATCGATCTATTATCTATATGAAGGGAATTTGTAAGAATCATTAATCATAAACTAACAGTCCTTCTTGCAGGATTAACATTGTATCCTTTTGAAAACAGTAAATTTACCAACAGCCCAAAGTTAAGTGCGTGAAAATACAGATAGATAGATAGATAGATAGATAGATAGATAGTAGATAGATAGATAGCTAGATAGATAGATGATAGATAGATTCGAACAGATGGAAGGGACGGAGGACGGATGGATTGAGGATAATAGATAGATAGACAGACAGATAGACAGACGAGATATAAGAAGATAGACAGATAGATAGATAGCTAGATGATAGATAGATAGATAGATAGATAGTAGATAGATAGATAGATAGTAGATAGACAGATAGATAGACAGACAGATAGAAGACAGACAGATAGATAGATAGATGATAAAATGACAGAGATAGATAGATAGATAGATAGATTAGACTAGATAGATTCGATAGATAGATGACAGACAGACAGCTAGATAGATAGATTGATAGATAGATAAATAGATAGACAGAAAGACAGACAGACAGACAGAAAGACAGACAGACAGATAGATGACAGAAAGACAGACGATCGATGATAGGACGACAGACAGACAGTAGATGAGAGACGAAGGGCCAGATTGATAGATAGATAGACAGATAGATGATATATAGATAGATAGACGATAGATAGATAGATAGATAGATAGATAGATAGATAGTAGCGTTAGGCCAGACAGATAGAAAGAGAGATAGTAGATAATAGACAGACAGATGACAGACAGATAACAGACAGACAGCAGACAGACAGACAGACCAGCCAGACAGACAGACAGCCAGACAGACAGACAGATAGACAGAAGACAGATGATAGATAGATAGCTAGATAGATAGATAGATAGATAGAATAGATAGATAATGGATGGATGGATGGATAGATAGATAGATTATATTGAAGTATACTGGATATGTTGTGGTGATTACGGCCCGCTAAATAAAATTTAACACAATTTTTTGATATCAACTTCAAATTGGAAAACGTATTTTGACTAAGGCTTTAATTTAGCAATTTTTAGAGTACAACCTGTGATGAAAATATTTATTTCATAGCAAATAAAACAATGTACAGTGCATTAATCTTCAGTAAATTAAATTTCTATAAGTTTGTTGAATTGCATATGTGAAATGATTCCACTTCTACACTAATCTGTGATCTCCGCTCTCTCTCTCTCTCGCTCCTTTTCTCTCCGCTCTATCCGCTCTTCTCTATCTATCTATCTATCTATCATGAATGGGAATTTGTAACTAATCATTAATCATAACTAACATGTCTTCTTGCAGACTTAACATTTGTATCCTTTTGAAAACATAATTTACCAACAGCCAAAGTTAGTGCGTTGAAAACAGATGCATATAGACAAGTCAGTTAGCCGTCTGTCTGTAAATAATAAACACTAACAACCCCATGACTGAGTAACCGAATGAAAGTATCAAAAAACATATTTACTTTTCCAGTAATGGAGGGGGGGGGGGGTGCGGAAGCTAGAGTAGCTAATCAAGATAACTTTGAATTTATTTTGAGTCAAAAACTATGTTTACAAATGACATATGTTCTTAAAGGGATAGTTCACAAAAAACTTGTGACACCCGTCATTTCTCACCCTCATGTTGTTCTAAAACTTTCTTCAGTGGAACATAAACGGAGAAGTTCTGAGAAGTATCTCCGTATTTTTTATTTATTCATTTGTTTACTGTATTTGACAGTGGTCGCCAGAACTATTCGGTTACCCACATACTTAAAAAAATTTTTTTTCAGAATTAAGAAAGTCATACAGGTTTGGAATGGGGAGGTGAGGATGAGTTTAATTTTCTGTCAAACTATTCCCTTTCTCTTGGCGTTATACTCACTGTACGACTGCGAGGACACAGGAACAAGATGGAGAAATGTGTGCCGCTCTGCTAAAAGAAAGGACAATTCACATGAGATATAAAACATAAAAATGTGTGTTTGTGTGTAAGACAGAGAGAGAGAGCGAGTGACAGATGTTACTCACTTTCTCGTCTCTTCCTCTGTTTTGTCACATCTCTCTTGTCTCGGCCCGCTGCATGTGTTTGTCTCTCAGGGAATCTGTGATAACCGCTTGCCTTGTAACAAGACGTAGCCTATGGGAAATTAGACATCATCACTCACTAAAGCTCACTGATTTTGCTTCAGGATTTTACACAGTGGTTACTTCGTACTAAAGTAAAAACTATCAGATGTTACACTGTACAACCAGTCTACCCCATTCTAATGAATAGAGTTAATTGATGGCAATGGCAGTAATTCATGTGAAAACATTGTTATGCAGAAGCATGTTGGACTCTTCCCAAACTACTGCAACAAAGGCAAAAACACAATTCTCGGTCATTGTCCTCACAGGCATTACTGGAATAACCTCAACCCATTTGGAGGAGGGTGTGCACATACCTTTGGTCAAAATACCATGAACTGCACAGACCCAACAATATGCCAAATTACTCAAAATAGACCTTATACAGTCTTTTTGATTTGATTATTTGGTTTCATACTTTCGCCAGACAGTAATCAGTACACAAAACATTCTTCTTCTTCTTTTTGTCAGTACAAACATTCTCCTTGTGAAGCTCTATTTAATCTTGCTTGGGTCATTTTGTTCATTGTTGTCCCGTCCCGGTTAAAACTGATGCATTTGATATCCTACTTGCCATATGTGGTTTTTTGGTTTTTGTTATTTGTGTTTAGCATTATTTCTTGATGTCATGATTTGGGGTTGTGGCTGATGAACAGAGCTTTGATCCCAGTGTCTTTCACTGTGCTGTTGCAGAGGACACTTCAAGAGCACGCTAAATGCACGTTGATTATCAGAGTCTGATGAATGACTGCCATTGAGAAAATTCCAACCTAAGCTTTTGAATTAAATACTATCGCTTGAAATGAATTTAAAGAAGACTAAAGAGAATTCCGGTGTCCTAATTTGTTTAAATCGGTACGCATGCTCCATTCTGACTGACTATTTGCTTCTGATTTTATTTTATGCATTGTGAGCAGAAGGCAGCCACCAGTTCTGCAAGTGTAATGTTTTATTTTAACACAGATGAGGAAGTGAAAATTAGTAGCACAATTAAACTCAATGGTACACTGTAAAAAAACAAAAAACTGTGACATTTACGGTAAAATACCGGCAGCTGTGGTCGCCAGAACTTCCCCATAAAAAATATGGCAGCAACATTTGAGGTTTTACAGATTTAACTTAAATTCACAATAAAATACCGTATTTCATTAACGGATGTAATGTTAATAAACCAACATGTTGAAGGGTTTAATATCGGTTTTGAACCATTGTAATGCACTGATAACTACCAAAAACTGCTGGTGTTGAGAAAGTCACATGATGAACCAAAGCTCATCACGAACAGCTTTTCTACGAGCTGAGAAGGGAAATAACACAAACACAAACACTAAACCCCATCAGGGTGACACACACACGATACTGAAATAATGCAATAAACATTCATTTAACAACATTAGATGTAAGATTAAACCCTAATGTACACATCTAAAAAGATAAAACGAAGAATAAACATGCTATTTCAACAACAACAAAAACATCAGAAATGAAGTGCTGTGCAGGGAATTCTGGGAGTGTCCATTTACAGTTTTTCACTGTAAATTATACAGTGAAGTTTTCTTTTTCACTTCCAAATATCGTATTTTTAACAGTATTTTACTGTAAAATATTATTAAATGTAATTACATTAATTCACCGTATATAGTATGGAAACTTACTGTTAACCAGTTAACAGGTTTTTACTGTAGCATTTTTACAGTCTTTTACTGTTAAAATCACAATCATTTTTTACAGTGTACCACAATGATTTTTTTTTTTGGAAATGTACCATGGTATTGTTGAAAATGCATTGGACTACTATGTAAATAACTATGGTACATGAGTAACCACATTCATATACCACAGTGATGGTACTTCAAGGTGCTTTAAAAGACCAGCAATGCCAATACCGCTGTACTTTGATATGTACCATAGTACTGAATCCTTATTTTACTCTCTAGAGAATACTTTGGTATAACCAGGTTACAGGTGCAAAAAAAAAAGCTCAAGTTGTTGGTGAAGCGAGAGATGAAAACCCTTAAGCAGTTAAATAGCACTGTCATTAAAACACTCACCTACCGCGTAGCACACGGCGGAATCGCAGCATATCCCACCTTCGTCTCGCGCTGTATCCAGAGGCCTGGAGCGCTGCGTTATCTCTGCCATTTCTGACCTGAGCATCCAAATGTATGTCCACTGCATATAGATCACACCTACACAGGTGCATGCAGCAGCGCACGCGAGAAAGCGCTCCATCACCTCGACGTTCCCCCTCCAAACAGAAGCAGGGCTGTTGTGATTGTGCATTACAGCCCGAGCGTTTGCTATGATGGGACAGAATAGTTTAGAATGCGGAGAATAGCGGTAATATAGCCGTTCTCAATTGATCCGTTAACTTTCGGTTTCGCAGGTTTCATCAGAAAGCGGTGGGAGTGGGGAAAAAATGCTCGTGCCATTCCCTAGTGGAAATGTTCACGAAACCAGCCATAATCTCAAATGAGATCCCAGTGGATATACCCGGATTCTGAAGAAATAGTCAATGGCATTCCATTAGCTTTACTATGAGGATTGTTCAGGATTTATGCCCGCGTTATGGTTATCCAATGATGCCAGATCATGCCCAGCAACAGGGAATGAGCGCGTGGTGGGAAGTGGGAAAGTGTTTTGCATGGTAAGTCTCGCTATATGCATGGTTAGTCATGCTATAATAAAACACCAATATATGTGTGTGGTCTATAATAATTGTATATTATATAGAGATATATATATATATTATATAGATATATAGATAATATAACAATTCTGTTGGTTTATGAGTGCTTTATGTCTCTTGGATAAAAGCATCTGCTAAATGACTAAAAATGTAAATGTAAATCTAAATGGGTATGCTCAAAGAATTTCTTTTTATCAACAGGTAGGCTACTTCAAGATCTGATTGGTAATATTAACGAAGGTTTTGTTCACTGAAAAACTTTTGACTGTTTCTGATAGCAGATGACTCTCTAACCTTTAGGCCACAACTGCCCCTTTGTTTCTCCATTAGCAGTAGGGGCAGTTGTGGCCTAATGGAGCGATAGTTGTAACCGAAGGTCGTGGGTTCGAGTCTCAGATCCGGCAGGGATTGTAGGTGGGTGGAGTGAATACTGTGAGTGAGTGAGTGAGTGAGTGAGTGTGTGAGTGAGAGAGTGAGTGAGTGAATGAGAGAGAGAGAGAGAGAGAGAGTGTGTGTGTGTAACGAATTAGTCCGCTGAAGGCCAGCCTAGTAATAAACCCAAGCAGCTTTTATTTAACAAAGTGAAATTTAAAATGCAAACAAAGACTGGACTTGGCATGAACAGACTAGACTCACCGACAGGAGGTTACTACATCAATACATGACAAGAGACAATGGCAACAAGAGGGCTACTTATAGCAAACAATAAGGGCACCATGAACAACCAACCAATTAGAACATGCACATTGAACAAAGGAACCAATAGCAGGATAACATGAGGGTAAGGGAATCACATGACTAGACAGGGACCATGACTAAACTCCAAAATAAAAATAACATGAACATGAAACAAAACCCAAAAACCCCTGTTACAATACTTATATATAGTTTTTTTTATATATCCAAAAAAAAAAGGGTCAAATTTGCTAAAATGTGTTTCAAAATATATTTGCGCAAATATATTTTCTACCCATGTATTTTGGGCCATTTTTTGTATATTTTTGAAAATATATATTACAAAAATTATATCTATATTGATTGTCACGAATTCAGTCCATGGACTTCCGTTTATTCACCACCAGAGGTCACCCTTTACATTGACTCTCGCACAACACTATCTGTTGCATAGCACCCTGGACTACATATCCCATCATTCTTTGCACGATTTGCACACTGCACTGATTGCACACAGCTGTTTCTAATCACCTCACTCACTATATAACACCCACTCAAACCACCTTTCTGTGCTGAGTATTGTTTAGCCTGTACCCTTTCCGAGTCTCCGTGTTTTCCTAGTTTTTGCCTTGCCCTGTCTGTTTTCTCCGGTTTTGATCTTTGCCTGTTTTCTTGGATTTCTCCCTCTCGTCTCGCCCCTGTGATTCTGTCTGCGTATCGGTGACCTTCGCTAGCCCTGGGACTATTCTACCTGTTTGCGATGTTTGCAGGCCTGTTTACCACGTCTCTTGAATAAAGCCTGCGGATGGATCCACACGTCTCACGTCTCGTCAGCCCCGTTACATTTAGTATACACACAATAGGTTTGTAGTTGCATGAACTAACCATGCACATAGCGTAAGACTTACCATGCAAAACACTTTCCCAGCATTCCCCCACAGCGCTCATTACCCTGTTCTCTGGAATGATACGGCATCATTGGATAACCATAACGCGGGCATAAATCCTGAACAATCCTCATAGTAAAGCTAATGGAATGCCATTGACTATTTCTTCAGAATCCTGGTATATCCACTGGGATTTCATTTGAGATTTTGATCGGTTTAAACTCAATACAACTTCTCCATTAGGGAATGGGTCGATGCATGTGTTGATCTATGATTTTATATATATATATATATTCGTATGGGAACAATTACAAAAAAAAAAACATACAATTATTTATTGTTTCTGTTTACCTGTTGGATTAAGCAGATTCAAAATCATACAGACAATCATAAATGCCAATACAGTAAGCACGTATCTCTATTAATATACAAATAATTAAGCTTTAATAGCTAAGCATTTAGCAAATAACTAAGCAGAACTTTGATCCCAACAGCAACACGCAAGTCTTTTCTTTCAGATTCATAAGCTAAATGCATCACACACTTGGAATTTTACACCAATTTTCTGACAAAGCATTATGAACTCTTCATAAACACAACACTAAGACATTTGCAACCATGAAAAACAATGGCAATTGCATGCATAAAACTGCTTTAAGAAATAATAACAGTAGATATTAAGAGAAGATATCGTAGAACCATAGACTCAAACAGCAGAGACTAGTTAAAAAAGTGGCCTCTCGTCATCATCGCTTCCGAGAAAACCATCAGATGTCCCAAAATTCACTGCGGCACAAGCATCACCAGCCGTCAGGAGTGATCTATGGGCTGTTCCCGGAACAAACGCCATCAAGGGAGCTTGGTGGTTTGGATTTTTTACTGAGATGTGATTTCAATATTAATAAGATTCCACTTGCGCTGTCTAAATTTCATAGTCAAATACTACACTTTTGGAAAATGATATTCACACATAACTTTACTCCGCACAGTTCGATTCTGTGGAACAATACTTATAAACAGGGAATCAGTATTTAAAGCTGAATGGTTTGACAAAGGAATTCTCTTTGTAACTGACTTGATGGATTGTAAAGGCGTTCTACTGGATCACGCCAGCTTTGTTGTACGTTCTAATATAAACTGTACTCTATCAAAAAATGTGTAAAGCTATTCCTGTAGCCTTGATCCACCTAATCCAGAATACTTTGACTTACTCTGATGTCCAGTGTTGGGGGTAACTCATTAGAAGTAACGCGAGTTACGTAATCAGATTACTTTTTTCAAGTAACTAGTAAAATAGCGCATTACTTTTTAATTTACAAGAAAATAGCTGAGTTACTTTTTCTAAAAAGTAATGCCAGTTACTTTTTTTTTCCAATTTATTGCCTGACAGCTCTCCTGTCCCCATACTGGGAGAATTCGGGAGTGCAGAGGCGTTGTGTGAACATGATGCTACTGTAGTTCTAGACTACATGTGAATGTGCATTCATTCATCCCACTCACAAGAAACTGATTTAGTATTCATCAAAAGATTCAAACTCCGATCTGACCAAACCTGCAATAATTAAATAACACAAATGTGTATCTAATCCCATTGTCTTTGCTGCTGAGCTTTGCTGATCCAGTTCAAGCGTACTAATAAGCAAAAATGACTTTAGAGAAACTAACAATTGTGCTTTGTTTTTTTATTGCTGAAGAGTGCTTCTTCTGCGTTCTACTGTACAGACCTCATTTTACTTGTGCTTCAGCCTGAGGTTTCTTCATTACACTTGTTGGTGTGAAAGGCTTTATAATTGCTATATAAGCTGCTATATTTAAAAACATCAAGCCCTGCTTATATTTAAAAAGTAACTCGAAAGTAACGCAAAAGTAATATAATGCATTACTTTCCATAAAAAGTAACTAAGTGACATAATTAGTTACTTTTTTTAGGGAGTAATGCAATATTGTAATGCATTACTTTTAAAAGTAGCTTTCCCCAACACTGCTGATGTCACTCCAGTATTGCCGAATTTATCAATTGGTCATCATAAATTAGTTGATAAAAACTTCAATAATAGGGTTGCTACGCATGCTTTTAAATCTAAATTGTTCCATGATTATAATAAAAACAATGTGCCTGTAAACCATTCTGATATGCTGGGTAAAGCCTTCTCTAAATATGTTAAATGCATGGCTAATTCCACCTAAAGTCAAAGAAACGCATTTCAAAATCTGTCATAAGATCTATCCAGTTTCCAATTTTCTTCATAAGCGATTTCAATTTGACAAGGCGGGTTGGGCTTTTTGTGATTTACTGATGAGTCTCTAGAACACTTATTTTTTACCTGCTCCTCCATTTCATGCCAGTTCTGGAGTGATGTTAGAGACATCTAGAGACATCATGTCCAAGTTTCTTGTGTTTTAAATTATTATTATAAATTTTTTTGCCTTACATGTATTGTGGATCCCCTTAAGGTTTGATGCTGATAGTTATTGTATTTGGTTTTATTCTATGCTGTCACCTCTATGAGTTCTTGTATTCTATGTTTAATAAAAAAATAAACAGGAACATCAGAAAATAGACTCCGCTGTCACGTGTTTTACAATCCATGAATGCCTTTCCTCCCACAATCCTTCTCTGTTTCATCCTGAGTTCTCTATATGTTAGCAGTATGTATTAGTAGTTATGATGTTTGTCATTTGAAGAGGATAAGAATACAAAGACATAGAACAAAATTCCATTCATTGTTATCAACCGTGCATGAAATATTTATGTACATTATGTCAGAGTTTCCCAAACTAGGCTTTGTGACGGAACTGAAGGGGAAAAGCTAATAATTAATTAAACCATAAAAATTAATAGCATAAAAACAACAACACAAATAAACCACTTGAATGATGAAAAACCATTTGTTTACCTGCATGTCATATGACCATTAACTGATATCACATGCAATGTGTTTTTGTCAAAAATTTGCATTAACTATAAACATCTCTCTCCCTCATATATATATATATATATTATACGTTATATCCCTGCATTACATATAAATACGAAATGGTGTGAATGTGTGTTTAATAGACAAAATAGTGTTCAATAGACAAAAGTCTTTCAAAGACATAGTAAATGACTGAGTGATAATAATTCAAATAAATGTGTCTGAGCAATGAGTTAATACCGATGCAATGTTGCAATGTTGAGAAAACACTCTGTAAAAGTGAAATGAGTTGTGGGTCAAAACAACCCAACCGCTGGGACAAAACAACCCCAACTGCTGTGTCAAAACAACCCAACTGCTGGGTCAGAACAACCCAACTGCTGGGTCAGAACAACCCAACTGCTGGGTCAAAACAAGCCAACCGCTGGTCAAAACAACCCAACCGCTGGGTCAAAACAACCCAAACGCTGAGTCAAAACAACCCAAACGCTGGGTCAAAACAACCCAACCGCTGGGTCAAAACAACCCAACCGCTGGGTCAAAACAACCCAACCGCGGGTTCAAAACAACCCAACCGCTGGGGTCAAACCAACCCAACCGCCGGTCAAAACAACCCAACCACCGGGTCAAAACAACCCAACCGCTGGGTCAAAACAACCCAACCGCTGGGTCAAAACAACCCAAAAGCTGGGTCAAAACAACCCAAACGCTGGGTCATACTAACATAGTATGCTTTGGAGTATTGTTTGTAACCCTTATTGTCTTTTGTTCTTACTCGTCTTTGTAATTGTATTTGTTGTTCTTCTATTGCATAATAAAAAAAATTTTAAAAAATGTAGACGAGCTGTATTCTGTTACTGAGAAGGAAAAAAAAGTGTAATTAAATTACAGTTACTTATAAAAATATTAACAATTACAAAAGGGGGTTACATCTGTGTATTTTCACACACATACAGATTTGATTGATTTCTTTACCAAATTGCATTGACTGCTCTAAAATATTAGACACCCGTGTTTCAGGAGACAGATAGGACTGTATCTGATTTAGGACACATGCTTATTTGATAACTGTTTTATTTCCAATTTGGATTCATGTATATGCTTTATTTTTTTAAGATTAACAGTTTTTTCCCCAAGGCATTGTTAGATGCCAGTGTTTCCTGTCATGGCTATGTATGAAATTTTAGAAACAGTATTATAGCTATTAAACTATATGTTGTTATGATTTTAAATCTGTGTTTAACCTCAGAACGATCTCAAAGTAAAACGAGCTGCTAAAGTCTGATTGTGTGGTGGCTGTGCTTTAACATTAAATTAGTTTAACCTGATCTTAATCCGAGTGATGAAGAATTCGGAAAGTCTGACATGTAATCGGTGCTGTTGAGCACTACTGTAAGGTTAACCCTGCCTGCTTTACATGTTTGAAATGCTGAAACATTCATTAGAAATGGCAGAAAGTCAGAATCCATCACATTACTTTCATACATTATTAAATAGTTGCACAACTTCTACGTTTTTAACAGGGTACATTGTAACTGTAAGCCTGTCACACGTCCAAAGTGAAGGAAGAATGAAGGAAAGAATGAAGGAAAAAGAAGGAAAGGGACTTTTTTTTATTATTATAATATATGAAACACAGAATGACATTAATATACTACATGCCAGGGAGCAAGAAAATAATGTACCTTTTAAAAAGATTCACAGTTTTTACAGCTCTCTTATTGGAAGAGTCAGAAATCAAATACATATGCAGTTTTAACTCTTCCAGAAAAAGGTTAAAGAAAGGCGTACACTTACAATATTTACATTTCTGTACAAAATATTTGGCGAGGAACAAAATAAGATTGAGTAAATAAAAAAAGATCTGATTGTTCTCTTTCAAAATGTGTATGACCCAGAATAACATTTTCATATTTCAATGAAATTTCAGAAATTATACCACACAAAATACTCAAAATGTTTTTCCACAGATTCTTAGTATACTCACAATACCAAAATAAATGAGACAAATCTTCAGTTTGGAGACCACAGAAGGAGCAATTTACATCAAAATCCTCAGAAATAAACCTTTGTAAAAAACATTTTGTGCGATAGCACCGATGTATCATTTTATAAGACACTTCTTTTATCTTATTGTACAAAAATCATTTTTGAGGCAAAACCCACACTCTAGCCCAGTTAATTTCACCTACATGTCTGTTCCAATAAAAGACGGCATTCGGACAAGAGACAACCTCATTCTGGAACAGAGCACGAATGCTCCTATTATTTGATTTGGTGTTAAGGGATAGTTTACCAACATGTGTATTTAATACATTGAGATATGGCACAATCTGAGAGACCTTGTTATTAAAACCTTTCATAAACATAATAATCCCAGAAGGGATAGCTCCAAAAACAATAGCATATTCTTTTGCTGTAATTGGGATTTTATAATGTGACAAAAACTCCTCATATTTTAAAGGAATCCCTTGGTCATTGAATAACTGACTCACCAAAATAATATTATTTTTAGCCCAATTATCTAAATAAATTGATTTATTCTTGTACAGCAGATCTCTGCTGTGCCAAATTCTATAACTGTGTGGGGAAAAATTATGCTTGTAAATTAAAGACCACGATAAGAGACATTGTTTGTGAAAGTGAGATAATTTGGAAGCAATTTTGTCAGGATTATAATTACGTAAGAGCAAAAAATTTAGACTACCTAATTTAGAAAAAATACAATTATTATTTAAATGTTGTTTAATCCCATTTATTTTAAATGTACAATTAAGGGTAGAAAAGCTGATGAAATTAAGTCCACCTTTTTCATAAGAATTCATAACTACAGATTTTCTAATATAATGTTTCTTATTTTTCCATAAGAAATTAAATAAACATTGGTCAACTGGCTTGGAAGTCTGAGCATCGACATAAAGAGATGTAGCACAATAAACTAGACGTGAAAGACCCTCTGCTTTAGAGAGTAAAGTTCTACCCTTGAGAGACAAATCTCTGAGTAACCATAGATTTAGTTTCTTTTTGGTCTTTTCCATAATCGGGGAAAAGTTATCAACACATCTATTCTTCATATCCTTAGAAACGACTATACCCAAGTAAGTAACTTTTGTCTTTGACTGGGATGCTATCTATGTTTGTCAAACAACACTTTTTGATTGAAAATAGTTCACATTTGTGAATATTTAAGTGTAAGCCCGATGCCCGAGAGAATAAACTAATAATATGAATAGCTAAAGAAACCTGAGCAGAATTGCATAAAAACAGTGTAGTATCATCTGCGAGTTGACTCAGTATGATCTCTCTATTTGCAATATTGATGCCCTGTATAGTGCTTGCCCTAAGATACACAGAAAGTAGTTGACCAGCTAATAAAAATAAATACGGTGAGATCGGGCAGCCTTGTCTAATTCCACGTAGCAAATTAAATCTGGTAGATGAGCCTGTCCTCAATTTGATCGAACAGTTTGCATTTGCATAAAGTGTTTGAATAGCTTTGATAAAAAAAAGGACCAAAACCAAACTTTTCTAAGGCAAGAAAAAGAAACTTATGTTCAACAGAATCAAATGCTTTATAAAAGTCTAAAAACAAAATAAAGCTCTCATCCACAGTTAAGTCAGAGTAATCAATAAAATAATTTCAATATTATTTGAAATATGGCTCCCCGGTAAGAAACCAGACTGGGATTCATCTATAACAGCATCTATTAAATTTTTAAGACGTTTAGCAAAAATTAAGGCTACAATTTTGTAATCATTATTAAGAAGACATATTGGACGCCAATTATCAAGACAAAGAACATCTTTTTGGGGTTTTGGGAGTAATGCAATAAGGCCTTGTGTGAGTGTGAGAGTTTAAAATACTTTCTCTGAAAACTTGCAAAAGAAAAGGTGCTACTTGTTTAGCAAATAATTTGTAGAACTCAGAGGACAAGCCATCCACTCCTGGAGATTTGTTCAGTTTGAGACAATTAATGGCTTCAGTGACTTCCTCCAAACCAAGTGGTAGATCACACATGTTTCTGTCTGCCTCATTAATTTGACAAAAACTAGGAAATGAATTTAAGAAACTTGTAGTTGTTTCGTAATCAAAGTAGGAACTTTACAATGTTTTTTTTATAAAAATCAGCACAAAATTGTGCAATTTATTTTGGACTGTCAGATATATTTCCATCAATCTTTAATCTATGAATTGTATTATGTCTCTCAAGTTTAAAAAACTAAGATGAATTTTGTTCAGCATGCTCTAA
>JADLZN010007355.1:1167500-1185000 GCA_018155175.1 Sinocyclocheilus anophthalmus
CCCCAACCCACCCTCTCATTCCCTCTCTCTCCTCCTCTCTCTCTCTCTATATATATAATATCTATATATATATAGGTTTTCTATATACAATAGATAACACAGAAGTCAATATTATATATCTAATCCTCCTGAGCATCCTAAAAAAGTTTTTTGTCAATACTTGGTTAGAGCATAAGAAACAATGGAGAAAAAACATTTTATTCATAATTTATTCTATTTCCTTTGTAGAGGACTCCAGGACTAAGTTATTTAAAAAATGTATAGGCAAAAACATGTGATATTTTTTTATTTTTCATTCACCTCGATCGTTTTACTTTCAGCTGTTTTTAGCCAAAGTTTTATAAATATTATCTCACCTGTGTTATGAACACTATAATGATCTGATATGCTACCGTACTTTATGGAATATGTGCGTAAAATCTCCATAAATTGGTTTTCCCATTCTATACATTGCATCTAATTTGCATATTAATGTGGGCAAACCGTAATGAAAAAAGAAGTGTAATCCTGGGAGTAATAACTTGGCAGCATTTTCATAAGGATATTTCATAGGAATACTGATCTATAATTTATTGTTGTGTTTCCCCAAAATGCCGGATTTACAGCCGTTTGTCCTGGTGTCCTCTACAGAAGACAAGTATGAACATGTTCATTACAAAAAGTTCATATTCTGATTTGAAACCCCATAAAATGTCCCTGAGATGTTGATTTATGACAAGCAGTTTAAAAATCAGCTAGATTTAAATGATAATTACTAAACATGTTCATGTTTCCCTAAGAGTGCTAAATCTGATCGTTCTGTCAATATCAGTCATATTTAATGACCAAGGAGTTGGTTTGATTCATGCTGTTGGCCCCCAGCACCGCTTGATTGATTTGACTGCATACAGAAAGTGAGATTATTGTGTTTTGGACATGATATCATAGTAATGCCATTG
This sequence comes from Sinocyclocheilus anophthalmus, assembly GCA_018155175.1. Lineage (NCBI taxonomy): Eukaryota > Metazoa > Chordata > Actinopteri > Cypriniformes > Cyprinidae > Sinocyclocheilus > Sinocyclocheilus anophthalmus. The sequence goes on from JADLZN010007355.1 coordinate 1,168,439, forward strand.
TTTTTGGACTTCCACCATAGTTATACCGTGCTTTTTGGACATGTGCCACAGTAAAGGTACATGGCATTCCTTAAAGTACCATATAAATAGAATGGTATATTTTCAGTACCATGGTATACCATAGTACTTTTTTGCAAGAAGGATTGTTTTCCTGACTGTGGCCATGATATTGCTGAGGTTACGAGAGGGAAATAATATTTTCTTATCTCAGTTCTAGTTCAGGTGTATTGATGCACTTTATGTATTTATGTTTCTCTCTCGTTCTTTTTTATTGTTTGTGTGTAACGTGTTGCGTCTGGCTTGCTCAGATGATCTGTTTATACTCTCAGCCTCAGTCTCTGGCACTTTAATTGAGAACTGCGTTTGCACGCCTGTATCTGCACTGCAGCCGCTTGTCTGCTTGGGACTTTATTACAGGACACACACACATGTACTTGTACATCTATCTTTGTGAGGACATTCATTGACACAATGCAGTCTCTAGCTCCTTACCCTAACCCTACCCATTAGAACTAAGTACCTCACCCAAACCCTTACCCTAAACCTGCCCTTTACCCAGCTATAACCTGATCTCTAAAACCAAGTCTTGACCCTCAAACAGGCTTTTAAAGGGCTCTCAGAAAGTGAGGAATGGCCAAAAAGTCCTCACTTTACTCTCTTTGTCCTCAATCCGATGGTCTAAAAGTCAAAGGTTTCCTGGTCCTCACAAAGATAGCTGTAACCTACACACACCACACACACACACACTTTCTCTCTTTCTCACACACACACACACAAACACACCCCACACACACACACACAACTCACACACACACACACAATACTCACACACACACACACAACACACACACACACACACACACACACACACTCACCACACTCACACACACACACACACTCCTCACACACACAAATGCCTGTCAGCTATCCTTGTGGGGACGCTCCATAGGTGTAATGGTTTTTATACTGTACAAACCGTATATTCTATTGCCCTACACCAACCCTACCCCTAAACCTACCCCTCACAGGAAACTTTGTAAATTTTTTGATTTTCAAAAAACGTAATTCTGTGTTATTTATTAGCCTGTTTACCCGTGGGGACCACAATTTAGGTCCCCACCGTGACACGAGTCCCAATGAGTCTGTATGTATTCAGGGTTAAGTCCTCACCAGAATATATAAACCAGTACACACTCACTCACACACACTTAATGCCCGCCCAATTCCTCCTCCTGGCTCACAAAAAGTATGCTGTCTTTGTCTTGCTCATTTTAGCTGTCCGTCTCTGCTCCGGCCTCATTCTTTCTGACATATGGCCTCGTTGTTTCACACAGAATCGGGCTGAAAGTTAATTATATGATTTTGTCGTCTGTAACCTGGCATAGTTTATCCCTTACCTACTTGTTTAGAGGAAATGTTTAGGAACATTAACTTAGAGGTAGGGCTGCACGATTTAGAGAAAAACATTTTTATTGCGTTTTTTTTTCTGATAAAAATTGTGATTTAGGTTTGCTGTGCTTGTTTGTAGTCTGCACAATTTGGCTAAACGTTTTGATTATATAAATATGATTATAAAATATAATAACTAATAGTTGTTGTTTTATGATTATTCATTTTATGATTTTTGTTGTTTTATGATCATTAATAAATCAAACTATTAAACAAGATAAGATAAGAGATATTACTATTGTAATATTTCACTGTAAAATAAAAAAAGAGCATTTAAGAAAAATAATACATTATTACAGTACTTAATTATTATGACTATTAATTTTCAAATGATAAACCATCAAGCTTTTATTTGGGTGGGAAACCAGCATTTACTGTAAACGGAGTCACTTCAAGACACACAGGAACACAATGAAAATAAATAAAGTGCCACGCTTCACTCTGAAACACACAGCATTTACGTTTAATTAAATCACAGCTTTTTCAATTTGATAACTAGGCCTACATTAAGCTATATTCTGATTTTGGTTTTATTTATGCGCAGCCCTGCTTAGAGGAATAGTCGACTGCAGAAAATGCATAATTTACTCGCTCTCATGTCTTTTCAAACCAGTTGTGATCTATTTGTTTCAAAAAGGGTGATGCTACATTCTGACTTCCACATTAGCTGTGTCACAAAAGGTGGAGTGACATGAAAACCAGCGCTGTTCAGAATCTTTGAGAGCAAACACGGTGCAGCGCGTCTTTATGAATTACATTTGAATGCATGCGAAGGGGAATTAAATTTGAGAGCTGCAAAAGACTTCAAGCAGTTAACAAAAGAAGTCAAGAAAGACTTCATGAGAGCTGTATTGTAGCTTGAAAGAAAAATGGATTACTTTTATGATACTTTTAACGGCGACATCCCTAGTCTCCATTCACTTTCTTTCAATGGAAAAGAGCAGCATGGGCATTCTGCTAATTATCTCTTGTGTGCCACAGAAAAAAAACCCCGAAAGTGTTTTGAGTGGGATAAGGGTTAGTAGATGAGAGAAGTTTCATGACTGGATGAACAACCCGTTTAAATGGATAAAAACTAAGTTCAGAATCGACTGAGGAAGATTTGCTCTTAGATCAGAGCTTCTCTTTTATCAGGATGGAGCTCTGTGCTGCTGTTTGTGTTAGCAGCTGTGCATTGTGCTGCGATGTGGTCCTCTGCTCCAGATTCCACCGCTTATTACTAAAATGTGACCCATATTAAAATGCGTAACGTTACAGAAACATCGTGCTAGAGGGGAAAGACAAAGTGAGTAGCAGGAAGCCCTTTGTTTTGACAGGAGTGTTTTTAAAGCGAGTCCTTTTTTCAGGGATTGATTTTTACTGATTGTGATTTTTGTTGCTGTCATTACAAAATGCTTTACTGAGCGGGTCACCTATCATAGAGGCAGACGTGTTGAAATCATGTGACCAGCCAAACGAGGCTCGCTTCGTCTCATGAAAACCCCTCATGTTATTAGAAACGTTCTGATGGAAAACATTTCATCATGCAAATAAAAACCACAAACATTATTAAAGACAAGTGAAAAGTCAGTAATAACATTTACAGATGAACACAATATAGCGAAGTTAGAAATAAATTGAAGTCAGTAACAGTAGTATTCAGTACAAAAATTGAATAATTATGTGTAAAATAGGGGTGGGTGATATGGCAAAAAATATTGTGTCACAATTTATTTTTTTTCCAGGAAAATCACGATTTTATCACGATTCTTTGTCATGTTAGTTTTACTGTTTTGCAAACTAAATTCCCTATTTTAAAAACAAAGCCTTACAAGGTAACAAAATATAAAATAAAAAAATGGCCCCCCCGGGAAAGAACCCAAATTTTAGGCAAAGTGGCGAAAATAAGAATCATTGTCATTATTTTATCTTTGTTATTAAAAAATAGGAACAAAGATGCACTTTACAAACAAGCATAATATATAAATAAAACAAGAGTGCTTTTATTTTTTTAGGTACGGTAGGTGTATTTAGCAGCAGCATTCAAGAAATTCAATGAACAAATATAAAAATAAAACACTATTAGTTAAGTTAGAACTTGGCATTATGTTTGCTAATTAAAAAAAATATATATAGATATATATATATATATATATTATATATTAGCCCACTTACATATTTTTCAGAGAGAGAGAGACTGGAACACTGGATGCTTAATATTTTTCTGCACACATGTAAGCAGACTAATACAAGTATGGCACAATCTGCAGTATGTAATCTCATTTCAGTGTATGAGTCAGGAGTGTGAAACTCTAGATGCACTGCTTGGCTGACAGAGACGCCCAGTCACCTGCTGCGGTTGCATAAGCCAGCAATATGTGTGTAATGCAGACTATGAATGTAATGCGGGCTGTGTCACAGTGGCAGAGCATGTGTCTCTGTTGTCTGAGCTAAAGGGTGTAGCTCTGTTCCTGTAACCTGATTGTAATGCAGATCTTTGAGTGCTGGATATGCGTTCAGGACAGCCTCTACATGGTTCACAAACTAATTTTACTTGAGCCTTTTTTTCTTCACTCTTTCTGTTTTGTGTAACTTTCTTTTCACCTCGAGTACAGTATCAACAGACAGCTTTTGTTCATGTGTATTCAAACTTGTACATATGACTGCAGATCAACTTCTACATATGACACACACACACACACACACACACACACACACGCACAATCCCTCAGGGTGCACTGCTGAGTAGTCCATACTGTCCGTTCATACCAAGCTGCTGATGCCTGAAATACACTGGAATGTGTTTACAATGGCTAACATGCATGTGCAGTAACTCTAACCCAACAGAGGACAAGTGTGGGTATAAAATATGATGTAGGGATGCACATTATATTAACAATATTAGCATTTTTACAATTATTGTAATTCTATCTGATTTTTATGATCAGGTTATTGTTCTGTTCCATAACCTGAAGCACTTTTACACCTACACTATATGGGCAAAAGTATTAGGACACACCTCTTAATTATTGAATTCAGCTATTTCAAACAGACCCATTGCCACCGTTGTATAAAATGAAGTAACTAGCCATGCAATTTGCTGAAGCTCATGGTGCGTAAAAGTCGCCAACACTCTGCTGATTCCATATCTGAAGGGTTACAATCTTCCGCTGACATTAAAATCAGCACAAAAACTGTCCGGCTGGAGCTTAATGGAATGGGTTTCAATGCCCCATTGAGTGCAATGCCATGCAAGTAGGGATGTAATGATTCACTCAACTCACGATGCAATGCGACGATTCGTTTAACATCTCAACCGGTTTGAAACATCACATATTTGTATCGATTTTCAACCGGCTCGCGGTGAATCGTTACATCCCTAATGCCAAGCGTTAGATGGAGTGGAGTAAAGCAGCCACTAGACTCCGGAGCAGTGGAAACACACTTCTCTGTTTGGTAGTCTGATTTGGATGCCAGGAGAACATTACCTGTCCTACTGCATTGTACTGTAAAGTTTGGTGCAGGAGGGATGATGGTACAGGGCTGCTTTTCAGGGGTTGCGATAGGGCCCCTCATACTTCCAGTGAAGGGAAATATTAATACTATAACATAGCAAGACATTTTAGATGATGCTATGTTTCCAACTTTGTGGGACAGTTTGGGGAAGGGCCATTTCTATTCTAGCCTGACTGAGCCCCAGTGCACAAAGCAAGGTCTGCACACAGCCTGCACACCTGACCTCAACCCCAATGAACACCTTTGGGATGAATTGGAACTGAAATTTCGACCAGGGCTTCTAATCCAACAACACTGCCTGACCTCACAAGTGCTCTACTTGATGAATGGGCAAAAATTCTCACAGAAATGCTCCAAAATCTTGTGGAAAGCCTTCCCAGAACAGCAGAAGCTGTTATATTTGCACAGGGGAACCAACTCCATATGAATGACTGTTTATTTAGAATGCAATGTCATTAAAGTACCTGTTGGTGTAATGTTTCAATACTTTTGTCCATATGGTGTACATAGCAGACACTTTTATCCAAAGCAACTTCAAAATGAGAAGTAAAAGAGCCAGCACTATTCATAATCCTCAATGGCAGGTTTATTAGACAACTAGATGAGGAAGCGTGCTGGAGTAATGCAGAGAAGAAAACTGCGTTCCCTTTATGTGTAATAAGTGCATTGGTTTAAGGGTGTGGGGTGGTTAAGCGCTTGTGGAATAGGTGTGTCTTTAGCTGCTGCTTGAAAGATGTGACATTCTCAGCAGTTCGGGTGGAGGTTGGCAGCTCATTCCACCAGAGAGGAATAGAGAGGGTGAAGGGTCTGGAAAGTCAAGTCACATACTGGTAAAAAATGTATAGCCTGAATGCACTGTAAGTCGCTTTGGATAAGTGTTTGCTAAATGCATAAATTATTATTAAATTATAAGTCAGTTCACCTTTCCATCGCGCTTTATATAACACAGACTGTGTCGAAGCAGCGTCACAGTGATAAACAGGAAAATAGCAGAATCAATTATGGAAACTCAACTAAGGAGATGATTCGGATTCTCCTGTAAAGCAGCTCTAAAAGACAATAGTGTCATTAATTAGCTCAAGTCAGTGTGAGTTCTGGTTCAGTTTAGATCAATAACAAAAGTGCCTCGTCGTGAATCATCAAGCCACGTCGGTTCTGAGTACAGCGAGTAATGATATGGTGTGAAATCTGTCCTGATGAAGAAACAAACTCATTTACGTAAACAGCCTGAGGGTGAGAACATTCTTAGCAAGTTTTACTATTATGTGAATTATTCCTTTAACTCGGGTGCTAGATAACTAGCCAAGTTAGCTACAAACTTTTTTTAAAGCTAATCTAAAAACTTTTCTGTGCGTTTGCATCCTGTGCATAACAGCATGTGATTGCGTTTTGATTGCGACAAACAGTATGTGCTACCAATTAGGGCTGTAACAAACGATTATTTTGAGAATCGATTAATCTAACGATTATTTAGACCGATTAATCGACTAATCGTTGATTATTTCACTGATTAATCAGTAGACTTTTATTATTCAGCTTTTGCAATTAGTTAAAATATTGAGCTAATTATATTCTAACAAATAAATAAAGGTAATCACTTCAGCTTTTGAATTACAATTATTATACAATTAATTTATACAAATAAATATATTTGGCACACAAGATGAGATGTCAGAGAAACTCTCTCATTCACCGTTTAATTAGCTAAATTAAAATGTAACTGAATGACATCATTCAGCCTGACATCTCCTTTAGTAAGTCATATGGATAAAAAACTAAATAAAGGAAAGTGATAAGAATAAGATTGTTTATTCACAACATAATCTCTCTTAAAATACCTTATATTGGGCTTGGTACCCAAGATGGCGGCGCGTTCACACGCTGCGGCTTCTCTCTCTCCCGACAGAAAGGTGTTTTCGTGTTTTTTGTCTTGTGAGTCGCAGTGTTTTTGTACGCATTCGTCGCGTCTATTTGATTCTAAGCGCGCATATAGTCGTGAGTTTCTGCTCGATGTCGGCAGAACCACATTTTTAGAGTTAAACTCTGCGCACGCCGAGGAGCTGTGGGATCTCGGTCTGCTCCGGAGACCTACACCATCACCGACCCTCACTACTGCATCTCGCTCACAGCGGAGGCGCCACAAGCGGCGCAAGAGGAAGCAGAAAAGGGGTAAGTGCGGAGGTATCCGGGCTAGGCTAGCGGCTAACCCACACAAGCCGGCTATCCCCACCATCGTACTGGCTAACGTACGCTCTTTGGACAATAAACTGGACTACATCCGACTACTACGCTCAACTCAGAGGACTGTAAGAGACTGTTGTGTTTTTGTGTTCACGGAAACATGGCTCAACAACAGCGTCCCGGACTGCGCTATTCATCTCGATCAACTGACATGCTATCGAGCGGACAGAGCTCACGTCGAAGGAGGTAAGACCCGTGGCGGAGGGCTTTGTGTTTACATCAATGATGCGTGGTGCCGCGATGCTGTTGTGGTCTGCAAACACTGCTCACCCCTGGTGGAGTTTATGATTATTAAGTGCCGGCCGTTCTATCTACCGAGGGAATATACAGCCATACTGCTCGTTGCTGTATACATCCCTCCCAGCTCCAACAACAGCAACAGGAGCGAGGCACTGAATGAACTGTACCAGCACATCAGGGAGCAGCAGACAGCCCACCCTGATGCTTTCTCATCTTGGCTGGGGATTTCAACAACGCAGACTTAAAGAGTGTGTTCCCAAAAAAACACATAGACTTTCCAACACGGGGAAACAACACTCTGGACTTTGTTTACACCACACAGAGAGGAGCTTACAAGGCCCTCCCCCTCCCCCACCTCGGTGCCTCAGACCACATCACTGTCATGCTAATGCCTGCATACAGACCACTCGTTAAAGTCACCAAACCAGTTCTCAAACAAATACAAGTGTGGCCAGAAGGGTCGTCAGAGGCTCTTCAAGACTGTTTTAACACCACTGACTGGAATAAGTTTAAACAAGCTGCAACATACAATAACACCACAGAACTCCAAGAGTACTCAGAGACTGTCACTCCCTACATCACCAAGTGTATTGATGAGTAACAGTCACAAAGGCCATCACTGTCCGGGCCAACCAGAAGCCGTGGCTAACAGGGGAGGTCTACGGACTCCTGAAGACGCGGAACGCTGCCTTCAGAGCTGGAGATGAGGTGGGCTTGAAGACAGCTAGGGCCAACCTTTCCCGCGGCATCAGAGAGGCAAAAAGACAGTACTCCAGGAGGATAGCCCATAGTTTCAGCGACAGCAGAGACACTCGGAACCTGTGGCAGGGGATACAGACCATTACGGAATACAAGCCCCCACCACGCACCTGTGACAGCACAATCTCTCTGCTGAACGAACTGAACATATTCTTCGCTCTCTTTGAGGCACAAAACAGCACCACTGAACAGAAGACTCCACCTCCTCCCGGCGAACAGGTGATGACGCTGTCCCCGGACAGCATAAGGAGATCCCTCAGCAGGATCAACGCAAGCAAAGCTCCGGGTCCTGACAACATTCCTGGGCGTGTACTGAGAGACTGTGCAGTGGAACTCACCGATGTCTTCACAGACATTTTCAACATCTCGCTAAGTCAGGCTGTTGTCCCCACATGATTCAAAGCTACCACCATCATTCCAGTACCAAAGAAGGTCATCTCCATCCTGCTTCAATGACTACCATCCAATTCCACTTACCCCCATCCTCATGAAGTGCCTTGAACGGCTAGTCATGCACCACATCAACTCTGCCCTCCCCCCCTCCTTGGACCCCTTCCAGTTGGCATATCGGTCCAAACGCTCGACCGAAACGCATCCCTCATCGCCACTACCCTCCACTCAGCACAAAAAAGACTCATACGTCAGAATGCTGTTCATAGACTTCAGTTCAGCATTCAACACAATCATCCCTCAACAGGTCATTCACAAACTGGTCCAGCTGGGGCCAAACACTTCGCTGTGCAACTGGCTGTTGGACTTCCTGAATGGAAGACCTAGGCAGTTAGGGCGGCCGAAAAACATACAGCACCATACAATGAACAATGGGGCCCCAAAGGATGTGGCTGAGCCCCCCCCCCCCCCCCTTCCTCTTCCTTGATGCCCCACGACTGCACACCGTCACCCAACTCCAACCTCCTTACTAAGTTTGCGGATGACACGACTGTAGTGGGTCCCATTAGCAACAGAGATGAGACAAACTACAGGAGCGAGGTGAGCCGCCTGGCCGGGTGGTGCAGTGACAACAATCTCTCTCTGAATGTGGAGAAGACGAAGGAGATTGTTGTTGACTTCAGGAGAGTGCGCACTCAGCATGCTCCTCTGACCGTCAATGGTGTGACTGTGGAGAGGGTGAGCAGCACCAAGTTCCTGGGTGTGCACATCACAGAGGATCTTTCCTGGGCTGACAACACCACAGCACTGGCCTAAAAAGCACAGCAGCGTCTCTACTTCCTCCGCAAACTGAGAAGAGCCAGAGCCCCGACCCCCATCATGTACACCTTCTACAGAGGCACCATCGAGAGCATCCTGACAAGCTGCATCACTGTGTGGTATGGCGCCTGCAACGCGTCCTGCCGCAAGACACTTCAACGCATAGTGAGAGCAGCTGAGAAGATCGTTGGTGCCTCTCTCCCCTCCCTTCAGGACATCTACAACACCCGTCTCACCCGCAAAGCCCTCTGCATTGCAGGTGATCCCACCCACCCGACACACAGCTTCATCAGTCTGCTGCCATCAGGGAGGAGAATGCGGAGTCTCCAGGCCAGGACCAGCAAACTGAAGGACAGCTTCATCCATCAGGATGTCAGGAAGCTGAACTCCCTCCCGAACTTGCCCCCCCTCCCCTCTTTTGCCCAACGCACCACTGAACTCAGACCTTCTGACGGACTCTCCCACTCCCCCCTCCCAAATACACACACACACACACTGTCACTTTAAATCAGTCTGAAATAAGCTCTTTTGCACTACAAATAATCTTTTTGCACTACAATCACTATATCTGCACTGTTGTTTACTTTACTGGTTTGCACTCTATCTTCCATATGCCTTGTGCTTTATATACATATATATTTTTTTTTTACATTTTACCTTATTTGTATATCTGTATAGTTGTATTTTGTATTTAATCTGTATTTATGTTATCTGTATGCACCCAAGGGTCTGAGAGTAACGCAATTTCAATTATCTGTGTGTATGTACTGTACATGTGGAAGAAGTGACAATAAAGCAGACTTGACTTGACCTGAAAGTGAAGTATAGGATTATGATAATCAAAACAGCCCTGAGCTAGATCAAGCTTTGATCTCTGCAAACCAAACTATCACTTTAACGATTTAACATCTTTTCCCCACTAACACAAATATTTTATCATTAGCTAGCTCCACACTGGAGAGCTGCTTTATAACAGAAAATCAAGTTGTAATTCTAACTGAAAGCGACACTGACTCTGGTTTTTCATGTTTTATACGGTAAAGCTGCTTGATTTAAGGCTATCTATTGCATAAAGTACTGTATAAATAAACGTGACTGGACTTTACTGGAGTACCGAGCTGCAGAGCTCCTGCAAACATCCACAGCGCTGTAATCAGATGCTTTCTTAACTGCTGCTTTCTCACCGTGGTCCGTTTCTGTTGTGTTTATTTCATTATTGAGAGGAAAGCGCGCAGCATATATTTACATATTCGTCCAAACGAACTACTCGTCTATATGACTACTCGACAACAAAAATATTTTGTGACAATTTTTTATTGTCGACGTTGTCGATAATGTCGACTGATTGTTTCAGCCCTACTGCCAATGCTGAAGTTAGAAGTTAGTATTGGTTTCAGTGTTGTGTATTCAGTCCGCACTGTGATTGACATGACCAATAAATCGACGACGAGACGGCGTTTGTACTTAACTGGTTTGGGCAAAAAAATCATGTGCTTATTGTGTATTTGTGCTAATTTTAATCCTGCTTTTGTAGCACCACAGTGCAAAAAGTCAGAACAAAATAAATTTAAAAATGCAACTGTCTCAATGTTTCAACAATAATAACTATTTTTACAGATAAAGGCAAACATATGTAATTCAGTACTGAAAATATCAATACAAATGCTCGGTGTACTTACAAATAGATTTTCCCCAGTTCTTGTGTGTGATTTGTTAGAGTATCACACATCAAACTCTATTGAAATAAAAAGCCAGTGGAGTCTCCGCTATGAAATTCACCCCAAAATAATTGGCCTACTGGAGCTTAAAAGACAGTTAATGTTCAGAAAATACTGTATTATCCATCTGACGGTACTGAGACTAGATAACAACACTTGAACTTGAACTTGAGCTGAGCTGAATAATTACACTATTGTCTTCTGTAGAGCTGCTTTACAACTGAAACTAACGTTGTTTCATAATTGATGGATTTTGCGATCCAAAAAATAATCTGTATTATTATATAAAGTGCTTTATAAATAAATGAGTTTTTTAAATGTACAGTGAGTTCTGCTGTATTCATTAGTCTGTAGGCTGTATAATCCCTCATTTTCGCTGGTGGGCAGTGTGTTGACTGGGCTGATATGATGGTACAATAACAGTAGCATGTGTGAATGGTCTTTATGTGGTGGAATTCGCAGAATAAGTATTGTTTTCCCCAGTTGTTTGCTTGTTTCATGCGTTTTGCTGCAGTAATTATCTTCTGTTATAGCAACAGTGGGTGTTCCATGTTTTTGTTGTAGTTAAAGGTGGTGATAATGTCCTGAGGTAGTGTGCATCTCTGAGATTTCTCTTCAGCTGACAAGTGTACACGGCTCGTTGGCTGCAGGCCAGACTCTCACCTGCACCGTGTTGTCCACCGGTCGGGAACTAGTGATGACACACGGAGTGCAAGGGAATAGGGAAATAATGTGAGAATGCAGAGGATTTCCATAATGTGATGATAAAAGTGGATAGTGCTTTCGTTTAGTTTAATATTTGCAATAATCCCAATTAAAGTCACAATATGTAAGATTTTTTAATTAAAACATCCAAAAACCACTAGAACAGTGTTATATATTTTGCTGACTTGTGTACTTACAAATTACCCAAATGTTTCGAAGAATGTTTAAATCCAGAGAAATAAGCAATTTTAATTAGTGACACACACCGTTTCCATAGTGTCATTGTGTCGCCTGCCAAAGACCTCATAACCCCTCGATATCAACGCAGTGATTGTTTAAAAAAAAAAAAAGTAGCGAACATGTTGGGGTTTTATCTGAATATCTTTGACTTGGATGTTATAAGTAGCACTGAGTAAATACAGCTGGATAAAACAACAACTGTGTCCGTCTTCATTTCAGACTGCAAACCAACAAAATGTGATTATTTTAAAGGGGGCTGATGCTTTTCTATACCCAATGCACACACACACACACACACACAACACACAAATCGGCAACTATAAACAAAACATAGTTTATAATCACCTATATGTATTGTACACTGTTAATAGAAATTCAAGGAGGTAAAAATAGTGTTTAAAAAACATAATAAAAATAGTGTTTTCACACATGATCACTGGCTGTAGGTCATCAGTAAATGAGTGTGGCGTTTAAATGACAGTGTTTCCCAAATTAAATAAAAGAGCTGTCAGTTATGAATGATGTGTGTAATGTAGAGAACTGTGTTTAGAGTTTTGCAAAAAGTTTGTTTTACAATAGAAAACTGAGTTTAAAGCACGTAATGGTATGTATTTAGTCTGAATATTTGGCTGAGTTTAAATGGCCTTCAATGGCGATAAATGCTTTTTGTAGCCAGATAGTTACAGCATCTAACAGCATGGGCTAATGTCACGCCAACCAGCAAAACTTTGACCTCTTGCTCATAACGCAGTACTGTTTATAACATTTTTGTATTCGGTTGTAGTGCATTCTTTAGTTTTGCATTCTGAGAAATTGATTAAACTGTTGAAAAATAGAGTATGTTATTTCTCAGCATTTCACGAGTGGTTCATGAATATCGTTTGTAAGTTAACCATTGCTTCACTTGTGATTCAGGTGCTGAGTAGGTTGGCCAGCAGTCATCATGGCGTCTTCCTCGGTGAAGGTGGCGGTGCGTGTGCGGCCTTTCAACAGCCGAGAGATAAACCGAGGAGCCAAGTGTGTGATCCAGATGCAGGACAAGAGCACATGTGAGTGCACACACACACTCTCTCTCTCTATCTCTCTCTCTCTCTCTCACAAACACATACACACATCTCTCTTCTCACCACACACCCCCACCACACCCCAACACTCATCTCATCTCATCTCATCTATCTCTCTCTCTCTCTCTCTTCTCTACACAGACACCACACCCACACACCCACATCTCTCTCTCTCTCTATCTGCTCTCTCTCTCTTCCCACACACCACACACCCACCACTCTCTCTCTCTCTCTCTCTCTCTCTATCGCTCTCTCTCTCTCTCTCCTCTCTCACACACATAACCATATTACACTTCTCTTCACACACACACACAGCACCCACAATCTCTCTCTCTCTCCTCGCTCTCTCTCTCTCTATCACACGCAAAACACACTCAATTCAATTTCATGCATTCATTCGGCGTTATTGGCAATGACAATTGTACACATGTATTGCGAAGCATAGGGTTTACACTGAATCTAGAACACATTATATGAACAAAAAATTATGTATCTCCTTTAAAAAAAAAAAAAAAAAAAAAAAAAAAAAAAGTAAAAAAAATAAAAACCATTTTGAATCGTAGAATCTAAAACCATTATCATCGTGAATGTGTGTGTGATGTGTGTGGGTGTGTGGCGTGTTTGTGTGTGTGTGTGTGGGTTGTGGTGTGTGTGTGTGTGTGTGTATATAAATGTGTGTGTGTGTGTGTGTGTTTGTGTGGGTGGTGTGTGTGTGCGTGTGCGTGTTGTGTGTGTGTTGAGTGTTTGTGTGCGTGTGTGTGTGTGGGCGCATCACTGATTTGTTGACTCCTCCCTCTTTTTGTGACAGGCATCAATATATCTTGCTGCTAGTAAGATACAATCTTGTTTTTCACCTAATAAATATTGAAGTTGTGTTTTCTTGTTTAACATTTTAAAATCAGGGTAAAGTATTTCAAATTTGGGATAAAATATTTTCTATGTCATTCATAGTTTGGGCAGCTGTGAGAAGTGTGCTCTGTCTTCCACTTCCCATGATTACTGTGAGGGCAGAGATGCGGCTCTCTCTGGGCAGCCAGTGCTGTGGATATCTGCCCATCTCTAGAGTCAGAGTATGACTGCTCAGTCTGTACCTCGTCATTTGTCTTCTTAATTTATAGTCTTTCACTGTACTCAGATATTCTCCAGTTTTGTAATCTCTGTTTAGGGCCAAATAACATTCAAGTTTAATTTGTTTTTCTGTTGTTTCAGTCCAATAGGTTAGATAATTTTCTTTTTGTGCTTTTATAATTTGGTTGGGCCGAATTTTGTGGATGAATATTTCAGAGTCCTGATGCTGGATGTTGTTAGTCATGTTAGTCTGTTTTTGCAGCTTCAGGACCGTCTGAATCAGGGGACTTTTTTTAGGGTTCACTTCATGGTTTTTAAGGGCTTTAAAATTATAAGAGTTGGGGTTATTCAATTTTAGGTGTATCCAAAATTTGATGGCTCTATTCTCAATGTGGCGTAATAGAGGGTATTGGCCTAATTCTGCCCTGCATGCGTTGTTCGGTGTGCTCCTCTGTACTCTGAGGAGACTCTTACAGAACTCAGCATGCAGGGCTTCAATCGGATTTTTATCCCATTTTTCGAATTCGTGATTTAGGAGAGGACCCCACACTTCACTGCCATATAATGCAATAGGTTCTATGACTGATTGGAATATTTTGAGCCAGATTCTAATTGGTATTTCAATTTGGATAGATTTTTGATGGCATAAAAAGCCCTTCTTGCTTTCTCTTTCAGTTAATTCACAGCCAAATTTAGCTTGCCAGTTGCATTTATCTTCAGCCCGAGGTATGTGTAGTATGTGACATTTTCAATTTTGGTCACACCAAGGGTGAAGTTATGTCTCTTTCCCTGAACTCTGGGTCTTTTCTGGAATGTTAGTACTTTAGTTTTGTTAGGGTTAATCGTCAGGGCCCAGGTCTGACAGAACTTCAGAACTTCTACTGCTGTAGACCCTCTTCTGTTGGAGACAGCAGAACCAGATCATCTGCAAACAGCAAGAGCTTTATGTTGGAGTCATGCAGTGTGAGGCCAGGTGCTGCTGATTGTTCCAGGAGTTTCGCCAATTCATTAATGTATATATTGAAGAGGGTCGGTGATAGTGGACAGCCCTGCCTCACACCCCGCCCTTGAGTGAAGAACTCTGTGCGTTTATTTCCAATTTTAATTGCGCATTGATTGTTTGAATACATTGTTTTTATGATATTGTATGTTTTACCCCCAATACCCGATTCTAGAAGTTTTGACAACAGACCTTCATGCCAAATTGAATCAAAGGCCTTTTGGAAATCTACAAAGCAAGCAAAAATTTTGGTTTTGTTTTGGTTAATGTATTTGTCGATCAGGGTGTGTAGGGTGAAGATGTGGTCTGTTGTTCTGTAATTTGGTAAGAATCCAATCTGACTTTTGCTGAGGACACTGTGCTCTGTGAGGAAGTGTACAAGTCTTGTGTTGATGATATTGCAGAACAGCTTCCCCAGATTACTGCTTACACAGATGCCTCTGTAGTTGTTGGGGTCTGATTTGTCTCCACTCTTGAATATGGGCGTTATGAGTCCTTGATTCCAGGTTTCAGGGAAATGACCAACACTCAGAACCAAGTTGAACAGTTTTAGTAGGGCCAATCTTAATGTGTGCTCTGTGTTCTTGAGCATTTCATTGAGGATGCCATCTGGTCCACTTGCTTTTTGTTTTTTTTAGGGCCTGGATTTTATCAATCAGTTCATTTTCTGTAATGGGGTAGTCTAATGGGTTTTGATATTTACCAATTGTATGTTCCATACGAATCACTTTTTCATATGTTTGGGTTTGTTCTGGGTTCATTGTAATTTCACTATAGAGTTTTTCAAAGTGATTTTTCCAGGTGTCTCCGTTCAGTATGGCTGCTTGTTCATGATGTTTTTTATGCAAGTAATTCCAGTTGTCCCAGAAATTGTTAGAATTTACGGATTCTTCAATAGTTTTTAGTTGATTTTGGATGTACTGTTCTTTCTTTTTTCTGAGTGTACTTTTATACTGTTTAAGTTCTTCACAATATTGATGGCGTAAATCTTCATTGTTTTTGTTGTCTGTGTTTTTGATTTGATAATTGTCTTAATTTTTTCCTCATGGTTTTACAGCCTAAATCAAACAATTTTTCATTTTCTTGTGTTGTTTTATGTATTTTCTTAGAAGATGTGTTTTTTCTTAGAAGATAAATTGGCCAAATATTTAAATATATAATTTATGTTCTCCACTGCCAGATTGACACCATCTCGATTGTGAGGATAAATTCTTCCTAGAAAATTGTCTATAAGTAGACATACTTTTGGATGGCCAGTTGCTGTCACATATTTTTCTGTGCTGTTTTGTGCCCATCTGTAGTTCTCTCTAATGTTGTACAGCTTACTGGGCAGTGAATGTATGTTGGTATTTGTTGTCCTCTTTAGGTAAACAG
>JADLZN010007355.1:1187500-1220000 GCA_018155175.1 Sinocyclocheilus anophthalmus
GACCCTGTTAAATCTCGCTCCATCCTTTACTAGTTACTCTCCATGAACTTTTCCATGGTCATATCCAAAAATACTTGTCTCCACCCACACGTTGAAACGGGGGAAATGTCTGAGAGTTTGGAAAACACAGTCCTGAACCACTGTAAAATCCTGTCGTTTGCGGCAGCTGCCAAACCTCACATTCCCGTCTTTCTCTACACAGCATTTCCACCTCACTCTCTCTTCCACTACAGACTGCTGTTTGCATTCCCCACCTCTCTCTCTCTCTCTTTCTGAAGAATCTGCCGGGCTGGCAGTCTGTTTGCTTTGACCCCCTCCAGCACAAACACTGAGCTGTGTGAGCTCAAGGCATCGGTGCTCATTGTTACCCAGCAGTGCTTTATTCTGCTGGGGCCTTTGGCTTCCTGTTATTGACCCTACTCACTGGAGTTTCACTTTTACACCCATCTGAAGTTGATTACGCCAATCTGAATTTTAAAGAGGGCAATACTGATCCAGATCCGTGCATTGTTTTAATTTTTTTAACATCAAGTTAAATATCCGTGCTTACTAAAAAAGCAAAATCACTGCCGACCAGAGCATGCAGTGCACTCAAAATAGTGGTGAGAGGAAAAGACTATTCATCACTATTTTGACTCAATTCTGAAGGATTGCAATTTGTAATGTTAATTTCTAACCACAGCTGTATGTCGCTGTGGCACATCTGTGTGTGCTTGAGACAGCCGTTTTCTGCTCACTGCCATCTAGACGTTGAAGTTTGGAAAGGTTGAAGCAAATTATTGTGTACTTGGCTCTTTTCACAGCCTGTGAAGCATATATATACGCATTTAACGCACCCCATCCCAGTTCAGACCTGTGTGTCATCTTACATTGCATGAAGTTACTGATGAACATAATGATGACTAAATGCGTCGCCTAAAATTCAAAATATGAGCGAAAAATGGACCTGTATGTTTTTTTTGTCTTATATTTATATTTTATGATATAGTTCAGCAATATTACACAAGCAAGAGTGCTGTTTTTTCCTGAATATATTAGGGTTCTTTGAAATCCATTTTATTTATCCATTTTAACCCAAATTCTGTTTTCTTCCATTTAAATTTCTTTTTTTTTTTGGTTGTAGTACATTAAATTGTAGTAATGAAAAAGCATGTGTAATTAATTAAAATCGTTACACTTACACAGTTTAATACGTTTATTACAAGTTTAACAAAAATAAATGTTTAGGATCCTGTGAAATTAAATTTTTCTGGTAATCAAATGAAGGCATAAAACTAATTTATAATCAAATAAATTAAAAAAAAATTGCAAACAAAGTGCTGCACAACATAGGTTTCGGGCTTTAAATTAAAAACGGAAGAAAAATTTGGATTATCTTAAATAATGTTTTAAATATATATATAATATATATATGTTAGTATTAGTCTCATAATGGTACATTTACTGTACACATAAAACTATTCTGTCACAATTCTTCAAGCAAACCAAACGTTATTTTGACGGGTTGCCTTGGAGGACCTTAACTTATGTGTGTGTATATAATATGATGATGAAAGAGGGAAAATCATCATATTATATGCTCTGAAGAGCTTTAGAGCAGCTTGGATGAATTTCAGGTGTTTGTAGTACTTTAGTGAGACGCAGAGGCTGAAAACACTTGAGCGTTCATTAAAAGAAAATAAATAAATATAATTCAAATTCAATAATAAAACAAAAAGATGCCCATTTAACACCATTGATCTCATAGCATTATTATGCATTGCAGTGTAATGCCTTCATGCCACCTCTGAACAGTCTGCGTAAATATACATAAATGCCACTTCAGATGCAGCTTCTGAAAACCTTAAATGTTTATGTGTAATAAATTCTATGCTGAATCAAAATATTTCTATTTTCCAATGCTTTCAAAGCTGCTATTCAATGCTTTTCTCAATTAACAAAAAAATGAGTTAACTTCTGCGAGCGTGTTTCTGATGCAACGGCTGAGAGAGTGACTAAATGTGACTTCTTTTTTTCTTCTTACTGCAGTAATTATTTTCTGTTTTTTTTCTTTTTCCTCTTTTGGTAAGTTTATCATGTGTTGTTTTCTGGCAGGGGGGGGGGTATTGGAGCAAATAGGAATGCAAAAACATATTTCAGCGTTTCTGCGGGTCTTAAAAACTCCTAATTTGCCCTTCCACAAATTAGGGCCTTCATAAGGTCTTAAATTAGAGCAGAAAGTCTTAAATTCATATAGTCATGGCATTAAATGTTGCATTGCAAAAAAAAAAAGCAATAAATAAAATACATCCTTTTGAAAAAAGTCCATTGTCAGAACTGTGTTCTGGTTTAAGTCGTAACCAAATACTCACTTCATTTTGATCAATTTCTCATAAAACAAGAATTCTTATCCTAAGTCGTTTTGCTTCTAAAGTAAATGTATCTTAAGAGTCTTTAAGCGTTTGCACTGGAAAACGAGACATAAATCCTGAGGGAGAACCTCACTGAGTTGTCATTGTGGGCAGGGTCTGGTAGGGGTATCGAGTCAAAGGTCGTTCTAAAGCTGCTGAAAGAAATGTGTATGCAAGGGAAGTTGCGTGGCCGCAGTGTTTGCCGAGCTGGGACGCTTCCAAGATCATTATAGCGGCTAGACAGGACTGTGTGTTGACATGCCTTAGGAAATACTATGACCTAAGAAAAGCTTGCATTCTCATTCACTTCTCACACACTCATTCACTTTTAAGAAGCAAGGACTGCTTACTTGTAAATGTAAATAAAATGCAAACAGTTCTGGCCTTTTAATGCTGATTTGTCGGTACAACATTCCAGATTAGGGATGCAGCGATTAACCGGACAACACGTTTCTGTGATCGATTTTCTGTTGTGCTGTTATGAAGCTCGATCCGATCTCACAAACCAAAATATAGACATGCTTTTCTCAAGCCACATGTAAAATCAGATGAATTATTAAAAAGATGAATGCGTATGGATGAGAGTTGATTACAATGATAGTTCAGTTAATTAGTAACAGTTTCCCCTGGGGAATAAATAAAGTTAATAGCCTAACCAACAAGATCTTTTTCACCATGTTTTCCCAGTTCTCTAGCTCAGGTCCAAAAGAAGTGCAGAAAGAATGCACAAACTGAAAACACTATGCATTATGCAAAACTTCCCGTGTTATGAGTTGACTAGTCTGTGGGTTGAACCATTAGTTAACTAGTCTGTTCAGGGAGACCTGTATAATAGGGCTGTATCATTAGACGTGCATTTCTTTTTAATGTATGGATGCTAGACACAGCGTTTAAGTTGATTTTGTATAGCACTTTTCACAATTCACATTGTTTCAAAGCAGTTTTACAGAAAGTTATGATAGTAATGCTTTGCCATCGATCCAAGGGCTGGGCGATATGACGATATAAAGTGAGGATAGACGTGATCCTCCGGATTTAGATCTAGCTATATTGTATTTATAGTGCTGTCTAGCACATATACGCCTGAGCATTCAAAAGTGATTAATAAGGCACTCAATCTATTGTATTTGTCCTATTTGTGCTTTTTTATTACGGACAGTTTAATTATTTTCAATCATTTGTAGGACCTTTTGTTTGTTTGGTTGAAATTCCTTTGGTCTCTACAATGTAGATATCACAGCAACCTTATTTACAGGAAATATATATTTGATATGTATCACTATCTTTAAATAAATCACTCATATAAAGTTTTGGTAGTCCCCATCATTAAATCAGTTAATAATTGCGATTTCAATTGTGACCAAAATAATCGTGATTATGATTTTTGCCCTAATCAAGCAGCCCTAATTTACACTTACATAATATAACATTTCATAGTGTGAAGTTTAATTTTAATGAGCAAATTTGGGAATGAAAATACATTAAACTAAAATAGCATAGTATATTATGTTCCCGAAATTTGCTCACTAAAATGATTGTGATGTTATTAAAAGACAGGGATTTCATGTAAATTATAATTTACTTGTTTTTATGTAAATGCAGTTTAATTAAATGACTGTCACCAATACTGTGTGTCTATGTTTTACAGGTATTATTAATCCCAAGCAACCCAAGGAAGCACCCAAGAACTTCACTTTTGACTATTCATACTGGTCACACAGCTCAGTAAGTTTGAATACATCACACCAAAAAAACAAGGCTTTGTCTCAGTTTGCAATATAAACGGGTGAGATCGGATGCAAGACTGTAGCTGCCGCAATATTTTTAATTACATGAACCTGTCAATAAAGCAGCTTTACGGAAAGGTATACTGTAACAACTTCATGCTGTAAGGTCTATAAAGTCCCCATTTCATCAAATACATAATTGGAAATCATGCCACAGTTCATTCGTCTCATTCTGTCAGTGAGTACATCAATGGCAGCTGTGGCAAGAAACAGAAAACTCAAAAAAATAATAATAACTTCAGATGTTTATTCTTGCATGCAAATGCAAACGGTACACAACAAAAGGGTGCATCACATCAAGATGCAATTTTATGTATGAAATACTAGCATTGATCTTCCTCAGACATTCATCTGAACACAGAAAACTCCCTTTTTCCTCTGTGTGTTTGCAGGAAGAAGACCCATGCTTTGCATCTCAGGGGAAGGTGTATCAGGACATCGGCGAGGAGATGCTGCTTCATGCATTCGAGGGCTATAATGTGTGCATTTTTGCTTATGGACAGACTGGTGCAGGAAAGTCGTACACAATGATGGGAAAACAGGATCCGGGGCAGCAAGGCATCATACCACAGGTATTTTATGCAGATAGCGTGAATAAAAGCTTCTTTTTTTTCTGTCCACAAGTGAAATTAACAAAGCGATGGAGTCAGTATACATTTGATGTTTAATGTGTTGCTATGTAAGATTTCATTATGGAGGACAAAAAAACAGAAGCTATTTTGAATGATATAGTCTGAATGGCTGGTCTATGTTAAAGGTGCACTTAGTAACTATTATTATTTATTAATTTTTTTGCGCTAATTAAAAAATTGTGCACATAACTGAATGAACAGCTCTTAGGAAATGTCTTGGCACGTGGAATCAAATATATATTTTTTTTCACTTGCTGTATTATTCATTGTACCAAAAAAATACTGTAGGTTTCAGACCCCAGGATTCCTCCTCACTGCAAAAAGATCATTTGTAGAAACCAAACTGCCAAAACAACATTAACCAGCCGTAATGCAGGGCATCTGAAAGGAGACGTAGCACCAAAACCAGCCGTTTAACAAATATGTGGCTGTTTTTTCTACAAAAAACTTACTAAAGGTATAAGTAAACTTCAAGGAACATACAGTACTAAAATAATAAAAAGGCATGTCATGACCACTTTAAAATTATGTTTTGCATATTACACCAGTACTCCACTAATAAATAATGATGTGGACATTAAATAATGACTTAAGTAAAATATTTTTATAAAAAAGTGTACATATATAATATTGTGCGTGTGCGTGCATACGTGTGTGTGCTTGCCATACGGTTGCGTGCGTTTGTGTGGTTGGTTGTGTTTGTGGGTGTATTGCGTGCATGGCGTGTGTATGCGTGTGTGCGGTTGTGTATGTTGTGCGTGTGCGTGCATGCAGTGTTGTGGTGCGTGCGTGCGTGTGTGTGTGTGTGTGTGTGTGTGTGTGTGTGTGTGCGTGTGTGCGTGCGTTGCGTGCTATACAAAATTAAATCACTACGACAGTATTACTATAATATTAGGTCCTTCTGTTTAATTTTCAGTACAGTTGATAATTGAGATGTAAGAGTTAAGTTTGTAAGTCGTCTGTGATACAAGAGGTATAAAAGTTAGCATCAGTTTCATTTATGCCGATGAGCGACCTGATTTATAGGGTTTCCATAAACGACGGTCAACAGTTGATAAAACAATAAAAATCCCTTTTTGTTTTCTCCATAGAGGATTTTTAGTGATAAATTCTAAACCTTAAAAACAGACCTGTTGTGGTTGTTAATCGATGGCATACGCTTTTGTTGAATCCATCAGCTTGCATTGTTTCGGCTAATTTTAAATCATGTTTAACAGAGGAATTTCTGATAAAACAAAGACTGTATTAAAGTCGTCATGGGAAAAAATAAATAGGAACCAAGAAGGAAGGCTGCTGAAATAGTGGACAGTTGCACTCCATTAGGAATTATCAGACTGCCGAAAGCCCTGATTTGACCAATCAGAATCAAGTATTTCAGAGAGTCATGCAATAAGTATACTTGAGGCTTGTGTGCAAACGTAATTGATTGTGTATAATTGATAAATGATAATTGACCCTTTTCCGGGAGTTTGACTGACAGGCGACCGGACCAGTCATAACGCCGAACTTGAACTTAAAAAAATGGTGTGTATTGACGTCTTTCTGCGGTCGAAACAAGATAGCTTCTGATGTTCACTAATGTTTATTTCGTGGTATAACTAGTCAAGAGGAAGAGATGATCGGTTCACGAGCCGCTTGAACTGAGGCACTACAGTGATCTGTCACCACACGTTAAAGTAGGGCTAAAAAATGTATCAACGATATAATGTTTCATATCGTTCGGTATCGATAATTATTGACATTTTTTATAACCTTTTTTAAAACCAAGAGCAATAGAATTTTTTTTTTTACATTTAACCACTGTATTTTTAATTAACTCAATTTGAGACAAACAACACTTTTTTTTTTTAACAGTCAAACACAAAATAAAAATTAAACAAATATCTAATTTCTAATGTTTTATATGCAGATTAAATAGGTTAAACTTTTGTCATGTCTCCCGAGGCCACAGGAGGGCGCAAAGAGCAAAATAATGCAGCACATTAAAATGTCAATTGTTAAGATACAAGGAAGTAACTGTCTATAAAAAAACGTCTAAATTAACTCATATTAATCAAATATAATTTCATAAATTGCACAAACGATTATAAACAAAACAGCATCACGTATTTATGCATTGCTTAATACAAAGAGCCGAAGCGCCCATCACACAGACTGCATTTAAAAACATAAGAGACGCAGTGAAAAGGAATAAACCTTCACAAATTCGTGACGTGTTTTCTAAAAGTTTAAACTGTTTTAACTTTGCATGGCTTTCTATACACCTCTTGTGTGAGATGCGAGTGCAGCAGTCATATTTGATTTGTCTGTCTAAAAAATGCGCTAAATATGCGTTCTGTGGGACCCATCCAAGATTTCTCGCATTGAGTACTATATTCTCTAAATATTTGAATGACTAAAGCAGCAACGGCGCGTCTCGTGGGATAGACTAACAAACAATGAAACTACACCGTCATTAACATATAACCGCATCTCGTGCTCCATGATGACGCACATCTAACATTTGATTGTACTACTTTTGCATTCAAATGCAAATGTTATCGTAACTTCGATATATACATTTGTTTATTCACAATCTCCTCGTCACTGGACAGGCACGCACCTCATGGGTTGTGTTGTGGTGCTGCTTTGTCCTCAAGCAGTGCTATATAGTGCACTATATCGAACAGTTTATATTCGTTAGCGAAAAAGCGTTGTAACGTCGTAAGACGATACGTTTACGCCCAGGCCTAAGATAAAGAAGCACAAAACAGTGTCATTGTTGGAATTTCTGCAAAATGACAAAAAATCATGAAGCTGAGAGCTGTACGGTGGAACAGTAGGCACAACAGGTGAAATCTCCGCAACACAAACAGAAAGTAGCACGGACCCAATGAAATGGTCCTATGCACACCAAACACATATATTTGCATGTAAGCTAAGAGTGTTTAAGAATTGAAGTATATCGGGTTAGGGTATAGGGGTTGAGGGCGTTATTGTCCCATAGCTGGCATCCATTAATACTTTTAATAAAGAAAAATATACACTCTAATTAATATTGCATCCGGTTAATTTTAGAACACAACTGAGGTGCAAACATTATCTATTGCCTATAATAGTATCTAACATTATTTTCACTAATGCAAACACTGCATCCATAAAGACTTTCTATTGTCATTTAATGTCAACAGCATATAAATATGCTCCTTACAACTGCAAATAGCACTGCTTCTATAAAGGCGTAAAAAACGAACATGCAGGTTTATATAGTGGTAATGGAACTAATGAAACCCTCATTTTGAATAATTTTACTTACCTATACCATCCTCTTGAACTGACATATTTTTACAGTTGAATTAATTTCAATAACGCTGTGCCTCGCGGCCAGTAAACATGACCTTTCAAGCGAAAATGTGGGCGCATACTAGAGTAATGGTCTAGCAGTATACTAATTTTACAGAGCTTTTACTGCACCAGGATTTTTAAATGACACTTTAAATTTGCAGGACGTGCTAATGGTTTTTAAAAAAAAATTGGTACTACAGTAAAATGCCCAAAATTAGAATTTCGTTATCCTTAGTTTAACCATAGAATGTATAAAAACATGGACGTAGTGTCCGTGACGTCCCCCGTAGGTTCCTGAAGAGCGTTTTTAAAGCTCAAAGTTGGCGGAGCCGGCCGTCACCATCTTGGCAGCACGTCACCGCGCGTCACTCCCAGATAATCGAAAATAGGCAAAGAGGCGGGAGCAGGTTGCTGAAACCACGCCCACCTAGCTCACAGTGGTGACAGCTGCGGCAATCAACCTGCCACTCAAGTGGCCACGCCCTTAATTATGCAGAACTTTAAGGCTTAATATAATTTAAACGGATGAGGTATAAAAAAAAAAGCCACACCCCCTCACAGTTGTCATGAAGGACAAAATTAGCTATATAGACCAAAATCTTTTTTTGAACCAGGCTGTAAACATTTTTTTTTGCTGTAAAGTTGGGCATTTTAACATGGGGAGTCGATGGGATTGACTCCCTTTTGCAGCCAGCCTCTAGTGGCCAGTCGATGAGTTACAGTTTAAGTCACTTTCCGTGTTGGCTTCACGAGAGAGAGAGCGAGAGGTTGCCGCTTGGTTTAAACATCCTTATAGTGGCCAAGAAATGGGAGCCGCGAGCATTTCCGGTGTGATGTGCAATACTGCGGTCACCGTAGCTGAGGCTTGTCGGACGGTAAGCAAACAGTTAACCAAGAGCGAGTGTGGTGTCTTTGCAAGGGTCATTGGGTTAAAGATATGCATTCATTAATAAACAAAATAATGTAAAACAAAAAACATATGGTCTGTTTATTAGGAGGAGTGGGTGGCCCCCCTTGGTCAGAGGTACTAATAGAAATTACTTCAACTACTTGAAGTAGTTATTGGTTAATTCTATACTTGGATTGAATCGAGTTGAGCTCTCATCTCTCTCATTGTGTTTCATTTTTTCCCCATAGATGTGTGAGGATTTGTTCAGACAGACGGCAGATAACACTGACCCTGACCTGTCCTTCTCTGTTGAGGTATGCTCGAGTGCATTTACAGTGTTACAAGAACTGCGAGAATGGCCTCATAAAGCATGCGAGTTCAGATTAAACAACAGTTTCTGAAATAAAATGAGCGACTCCTTATGCATTATACAGTCAATAAAAGATCTGATATCATTCCGTGTCTATTTTTTAGGTTTCATATATGGAGATTTACTGTGAGCGGGTTCGGGACTTGCTGAACCCAAAAAGCAAAGGGTCCTTGAGGGTCAGAGAGCACCCGATAATGGGCCCTTACGTAGAAGACCTCTCCAAAATGGCAGTTACCAACTACAGTGATATTGCCGATCTCATGGACACTGGCAACAAAGCCAGGTATTATTAATTTCAGCATTTAATTGAAAAAAAGCATGTCATTCTGTTTGCTCAATGAGCTCATTCAAATAAGATGCAAATTAAAGGCAGACAAATGAAGCAAAACAAAGCTGCTTTTCACTGTGTGCAGAACAGTTTTGAAATAGCAGCGTTATTAGAAGTGCAGATAAGAAAAATAAATACATTTACCGGTAACGATAATAATAAAAACAAAATCACTAGCTAAGGACAGAAACACAAGGCCCGTGCATGAACAAAAATCTAGGCAAGAATGCTGAGGTATTGCCAGCATGATTTCTCACATTGCTGTGGTGGTAGTTACCTTCTAATAACCAACTAGATGTGTTATTCAGGCTATAAACATGTTGACAGTTTACTGACTAACTTAACTAGCTTAGTGAGATTCTCTTTAAACACTTGCTCTAGTATGACAGTAGTAGTTAACACGTTTTTTAATTGAGCTCACATAGCTATATGTCTGAGTTTGCATACTTGTGTGAGGTAGGGCTGAAATAATTATTCTAGACAATTGTAGACAATGATGCGTTTTTATGGGCTTACATTTCTGCCACAATTCTGCGCGCGAAAGATCATATTTTGAGCGCACAAAAGTGCATTTTGCACAATCAAGATGGAGGCTGCTAAAATGCTGATTGGCTGCCTTGACAACCAATCACAACATTTCTTGCATTACCTCGACAGCAGAAGAGGAAAAATACAGTGCATGCATAATTATTAAGCACGAGCCAGCCAGTCACAATTTAGCAGCCTCGGTCTCTGATTGGCTGGAATTATGGCACATTGTAACGCTGGGTTGTGTTGAGCACGCGAGCTGTTGGCATTTAGCGAGCACTGAGGGGGGCATCAGGTGAGCAAGCTAGTGAAACGTTGCACGCGCAAAAGAGAAGGTCTGCACACATCCAAAAACGTATTTTAAATGCAAAATTGATTTCCGTGCGCTCGAAAGACTTTTTTCTTTGCGAAACTATCATTTTCTCCACAAAACTCATATCGCACAAGTGTTTAGGTGTGCATGAATGAAAGCTGTGGGATCTTGTTACACACGTTACTTTCATAAATATAATAACACATTAATATATATATATTATATAATGTTGTTTTGATTTCGTAACCGACTAGCTTATTCTTGTTCTGATTACATGTATTACTTTGATGAAATATATTTATGTTTTCTGTTACTTTAAGGACGGTTGCTGCTACTAACATGAACGAGACCAGCAGTCGCTCGCATGCGGTCTTCACCATCCTCTTCGCTCAGCGTCGACATGATAGCATGACCAGTCTGGACACAGAGAAGGTGTGTGTCGGGCATTATAAAAAAACACTCGTCTGTTGCTGTTCTGCGCTCAGTCTGGTTTCTCGTCTTCCGTTCAGGTGAGCAAGATCAGTCTGGTTGATCTGGCAGGAAGTGAGAGAGCAGACTCATCCGGAGCCAAAGGCACGAGGCTGAAGGTCCGTCAGATCTCATATTATTGATACGTCCCATATTATGTCCTGAGGATGAAAACTGGATGGCCAAAACATGTTTTTGCAGTTGAATGACTCCGAGTCAGAGGTGCTTGTGATTACCCCGTGTGGCTCTAGTAGTACTAGTCCTTGTCTAATAAAGTCCGGAAATAGGCCCGCAACCTAGGTGTGATTTTTGACTCGGAAACTGTCCATCGGTGGAGATTCCTATACAAGCAACAATTGCAGATGAAAATCTAATCAAAAACAAAAAAATCAATGGATTAGGGCAACTCTTCAAATTTGGTATGAGTATAAAGTAAAAGATCTTTATTTACATATGACTCAGACTTTAAACCAAATACGTTAGAAATGCATTTCAAAATATGGTGTAAGAAAGGGATTAATTAATTAATTATTAGATTTTCAATCTTTGAAAGAAAGATTCCATTTAGAATCTTAAGGACTTTTTCAGATATAAAGCACTTTGTAACTTTGTTTTGAAAGGGGCTATATAAATATAAAATACAGTATCGATTATAATATATTAGTTCTGAACTTAAAGTAATAGTTCACACAGAAACAAAATACAGTAATTTTAACAGTCTCTCATAGTTTGATAAAAAAAAAATGTAAAAAGAGTAATATTGTGAAATATTGCAATAAATATGTGAATATTATAATCTAAAACAACTCTTTTCTATCAGAGTTACATGATCCTTCAGAAATCATTCTAATGTTCTGGATTTTATTTCACTTAGTCAGTTATTATTGTGCTCAATTATTAAAATGGTTCTACTGTTGTATAATGTTGGAAACCGTTTTTGCTGTTAACATTTTGGGTAAACCATGATAATTATTTTCAGGATTCTTGTATAATGAATAGAAAGATTGAATCTTGGAGATGGAAATCTTTTGAACGTTATATATAAATGCCTATCCTGTCAATTTTGATCAATTTTAAGCGCATTATCAATAAAAGTATTAATTTCTTTTAGAAAAAAATCTTACTGACCCAACTTTTGAATGGGTAGTGATCATTCCAACATTGATATTAATCAGAAATGTTTCTCGAGCAGCAAATGGCATATTATACTGATTTCTGAAGATCATTTGACACTGAAGACTGGAATAACATCTGCTGAAAATTCAGCTTTGCATCACAAGAAACATTACAGTTTAAAATATATTACATGAGAAAACTCTTAATTTAAATTGAAATAATTTTCACAATATTACTGTTTTTACTGTTTTTTTATCAAATAAATGCAGACTTAGTGAGCAGAAGACTTATTTTTTTAAAACAATAAAAATCTTATTTTTTCCATATCTATGACCAGGTGTTGTGTTGTGTGGTGTGTGTGTGTGTGTGTGTGTGGCGCTTGCGTGCTTGCGAGAGAGAGGTGGTGTGTGTGTGAGAGAGAGAGAGTGTTGTGTGTTGGTGAGAGAGAGTGTGTGTGTGTTTGTGAGAGAGAGAGAGTGTGTGTGTGGTGGTGAGAGAGAGTGTGTTGTGTGTGAGGGAGAGAGTGTGTGTGGGTGTGTGTGTGTGTGTGGTTTTGTGTGTGTGTGTGTGTGGTTTTGTGTGTGTGAGAGATGTGTGTGTGTGTGAGCGAGAGAGGTGTGTGTGGTGTGTGTGAGAGTGTGTGTGTGTGTGTTTGTGTGTGTGGTGTGTGTGTGTGTGGAGTGTGTGGTTGTGATAGAGTAGAGTGTGTGTGTTTTGAGAGAGTGTGTGTGTGTGTTTTGTGTGTGAGAGAGAGAGAGAGAGTGGTTGTGTGTGAGAGAGAGGTGTGTGTGTGTGTGTGTTTGTGTGAGAGAGAGAGAGTGTGTGTTTTTGTGTGTGTGTGTGTGTGTTTGTTTGTGAGAGAGTGTGTGTGTGTGTTTGTGTGTGAGAGAGAGAGTGTGTGTGTGTGTGTTAAGAGAGAGAGTGTGTGTGTGTGTGATAGTAGAGAGAAGTGTGTGTGTGTGGAGAGAGAGAAGTGTGTGTGGTGTGAGAGAAGAGAGTGTGTGTGTGTGATAGAGAGAGAGAGAGTGTGTGTGTGGAGAGATATTGTGTTTGTGGTGTGTGAGAGAGAGAGTGTTTGTTGTGTGTGTGTTAGAGGTGTGTGTTGTTATGAGAGTAGAGTTGTGTTGTTTGATAGAGAGAAAGTTTTTGTGTGTTTGATAGAAGAGAGTGTGGTAGTGGTGTAGAAGAGAGTGTGTGTGTTTGTGAGAGAGTGTGAGTGTGCGTTTGTGAGAGCGTGTGTGTTTGTTAGAGTGTGTGTGTGTGTGTGTGTTTATAGAGGGTTTTTGTGTTTTGTGTGTGGTGTGAGAGAGATAGTGTGTTGTGTGTTGTGAGCGAGAGTGTTTGTTTGTGTGGGTGTGAGATAAAACAGATTGTTTGTTTTTGTAGATAGAGAGAGTGTTTGTGTTTTGTTGAGAGAGAGAGAAGTTTTGGTGTGTGTGGTGTGTGTTTGTGTGTGAGAGATGGGCTTGTTTGTGTGTGTGGTGAGAGAGGATAGTGTTGTTGTGTGTGTAGTGTTAGATAGATTGTGTGTGTGATAGAGTGTGGTGTGTGTGGAGAGAGAGGGTGTGTGTTGGTGGGAGAGAGCAGAGTCTTTGTGTGTGTGTGGAGTAGGAGTGGTGTGTGTTTTGTGAGAGAAGTGTGTGTGTGTTAGAGAGAGCGTGTGTTTTGTGGGGTGAGAGAGAGATAGTGTGTGTGTGTGGTGTGTGATAGAGAATTGTGTGTTGTGTGTGGTGAGAGAGAGTGTTGTGTGTGCTGAGAGAGTAGAGTTTGTGTGGTCGTGGTGTGAGAGAGTGGTGTGTGTGTTTGTGTGGTGTGAGAGAGATACTGTGTGTGTTGTGTTGTTGTGTGTGTGTGTGTGTGAGAGAGAGAGTGTGTGTGCGTGCCTTGCGTCGCGTGTGTTTTGTGTGAAGAGAGAATTGTTTGTGTGTGTGTATATTACAGTCTATAATCTATATATAATATATGAGTGGAAACCTTTTTTTTCTTTGTACATTTTGGACAGTTACTTGAATTATATTGAAAAGCTCCAGAAAAGCATTGTGCGGAGTAAATTATGACAACTTACTTTTGGTTGTATTAATCTTATCAAGCATTAACAGAAAGTTTAAAAGCATCATGTCTTTTTCAGGAGGGAGCCAATATTAACAAATCTCTGACAACACTGGGTAAAGTCATCTCAGCACTGGCAGACATGGTAAGAACTTTTTATTTTTGTTCTCTTTAGTTTTTCTGACTCTCCTTTGTTTCTTCCTGCTGCTTCGGTCCAGTTCTTTACCTCATTTCTCAACTGTGTCTTCGTCTCTTCAATTGTCTTCATTGTTTTTTTCTCAAATGTCAGTTCTTTGTCAAGAGTAACAGTAGGGGGGGGGGGGGGGGGGGGGGGGGGGGGGGGGGGGGGGGGGGGGGGGGGGGGGGGGGGGGGGGGGGGGGGGGGGGGTGGGGGGGGGGGGGGGGGGGGGGGGGGGGGGGGGGGGGGGGGGGGGGGGGGGGGGGGGGGGGGGGGGGGGGGGGGGGGGGGGGGGGGGGGGGGGGGGGGGGGGGGGGGGGGGGGGGGGGGGGGGGGGGGGGGGGGGGGGGGGGGGGGGGGTGTTCTCCTCCACAGCAGGGCTCGAAGAAGAGACGCTCTGATTTCATTCCCTACAGAGATTCTGTGCTCACATGGCTGTTGAGAGAAAATCTAGGTATGTCTTGCTCTCCAAAGGCCGGTTCACAGACTCTCTGGCGTCTAAAACCAGTTTGGTCTGATTCTCAAAGCCAACTAGAAGTTTATGTGACATCCAACTAGTCATTAATGAAGTCTTCTGGCAGACATCGCCTCGTGATGTTAAATCTGGAGATGCTCTCTAACTTGCCTGTGAATACAAGATTAAATGGTAACAGAAAAATAATTTTGTGATGCATATTCTTCATGTGGGCTTCCGGGAACATACAGAGTTGCAGATAGCAGCTGTGTGTCTTCTGGAAGATGTAGATATGTGACCCTGGAGCACAAAAGCAGTCTTAAGTCGCAATAGCCAAAATACATTGTTATGGGTGAAAATTATTGATTTTTCTTTTATACCAAAATCATTAGGATATTAAGTAAAGATCATGTTCCATGAAGATATTTTGTAAATATCCTACTCTAAATATATCAAAACTTAATGTTTGATTAGTAATATGCATTGCTAAGAACTTAATTTGGACAACTTTAAAGATGATTTTCTCAATATTTAGTTTTTTTTTGCACCCTCAGATTCAAATTGACACTTAAGACTGGTTTTGTGGTCCAGGGTCACATATAAAAAAAAATTAAAAGAATTCCAGTGTTAAGGAAATTAGCATATTTAAAGGGATAGTTCACCTAAAAATGGACTTCATTGACTCGCCCTCATGTTGTTCTAAACGTGTATTTCTTCAAAATACAAATGAAGATAAATTCAGCGTCACCTGAAAGATTACACATCCATGCAACCAAAATTTGGACACTTCACAAATATTCATAAAGACACTCGAGCTTCTGCAAGAGCTCCTGAGGTTTGTTCTCACTCATCAAGCAAGTGCGGTTTACTTTTATGACGTCTTTAAGGATTTTTGGAAGTTTCGGTTGCCTGGATTATTAAAATGCTTATTTATGTAAACAGTTGATTTGTTTTGAATACTTTACTGTTATAAAATCCAGGATCAGAAAGATTTTTTTATTTTTTTTTTAAAGAAAGAAAAATTTTTATTCAGCTCAGAGACATTAAATTGATCAAAAGTGACAGTGAAGACGTTTATAATGTTGCAGAATATTTCTGTTTCAAATAAATGCTGTTCTTTGAACTTTCTATTAATCGTAGATTCCACAACAAGATTCGGCAGCACAACTGTGTTCACCATTGATAATAGTAATAATGTTTCTTTGAGCAGCAAATATTATACTGATTTCTGAAGATCATTTGACCACTTACGACTGAGGAATGATGCTGAAAATACAGCTGCGCATACATAAATACATACAGCTTCCCATATTCACATAGAAAACAGCTGTTTAAATCATAATAATATTTCACAATATTACCGTTTGTGTTGAAATAAATGCAGCCTTTGTGAGCAGAAGAGACTTCTTTCAAAAACATCTTACTGACACCAAACTTATGAAAAGTAGTGAATGAGCAAGTGCCCAAAAATGAGGTCTAATAGACCTGTCGCGCTCTATTATGTTATTAATATCAATCAAACAGCAATATCGAGAAAAGAAAGAACTACTGCTCTTCGCTTATTTCTCTATTACTGACTGACAGTTTACTTGAATAATTGCTTGAAAAACATTATTTGCCTAATTGAGAAATACTACAAAGCTTTAATTTGTTGATGTATTAATATTTCACTCTAATAATTACATAAAGGAATGTTGAGTAGGGTACTAAATGCTTTTCATTTTGGTGTGAATAGACCGTTTTGGTTTTGTTGCGAACGATTTAATTATGTGTTTGTGTTTGAAGGTGGAAACTCGCGCACGGCCATGATTGCTGCTCTGAGCCCCGCAGATATTAATTATGAAGAAACACTCGGTACTCTCAGGTAAAAACACACCCGAGAGAGCCATATTGAGCTTTCTGTGTCCTGTACATTCTGTTTAAGCAGCATGTGTGGTGTGTGTTGTGTGTGTGTGTGGGTGTGTGTGGTGGTGTGGTGGTGGGTGCTGTTTGTTTGGTGTTTTTGTTTGTTTGTGTTTGTGTGTGTGTGTGTGGTTTGTGTGTGGTGTGTGTGTGTGTGTGTTGTGGTGTGTGTGTGTGTGTGGGTGGTGTGTGGTGTGTGGTGTGTGGTGTGTGTGTGGGTGTGTGGCTGCAGGTATGCAGACAGAGCCAAGCAGATAAAGTGTAACGCTGTCATTAACGAGGATCCGAACGCACGGCTCGTCAGGGAGCTGAAAGAAGAGGTCAACAGACTCAAAGAGCTCCTCCTGTCTCAGGGGCTCAGTAACCTCATCGCTGCCTCAGGTAATGTTCACATCAGTAACAGTCTCAGGAGCTCACAAGTGGACCGTGCTAAATTAGGGATAAACATATGTGTCTTGGGAGACTCGCCGCGCTCCTTTAAAGCAAAGTTGAAAACGGTCTTGATTGCATGTAGGAATATCTTGGTGTGCCATGCAGTGACATGTTGATCTCATGAAACATTTCAAGACATAACCTATTCACCACAAAAGCGAAGGAAAAAAGTATGTTACGTTTTTTTATGGCCTTTGAGATTTGCATAGACATAATTTTTCCTTCATGTTCAGTGGTGGATTCTCCTTACTTTATAATTGTAAAAAAAAAATGTTTGATAGTTTATTATTATTATTAAATAAGCAAAATACAAGGCTGTTGAGTTTAATCCTATACAGTACTGTTAAATTTTTGGGGTCGGTACTTTTTTATTTATTTATTGTTTTAATCTACAGTATTATGCTCACCAAGGCATCATTACATGTCTGTTAAAGGGATAATTCACCCAAAAATGAAAAATAGCCCATGATTTACTCACCCTCAAGCCATCCTAGGTGTATATGACTTTCTTCTTCAGACGAATACAATCAAAGTTATATAAAAAAATATCCTGGCTCTTCCAAACTTTATAATGGCATTGAATGGGTGTTATTGTTCAACAGTCCAAAAGTGCATCCTCCTCTGGGGGGTGAATAAAGGCTTTCTGAAGTGAATCGATGCATTTGTTTTAAGAAAAATATCCATATTTAAAACTTTATAAACCATAATCTCTAGCTTCCGTCGTACGCGCGCTAATTGATGCACTTTATTGGACTTCTTTGGACTGTTGAACAAAAACACCCATTCGCTGCCATTATAAAGCTTGGAAGAGCCAGGACATTTTTTAATATAATACGATTGGGTTAATCTGTAAGAAGAAAGTCATACACACCTAGGATGCTTTGAGGGTGAGTAAATCATGGGCTAATTTCATTTTTGGGTGAACATCCCTTTAAAAGACATGCAATAAAAACAAAACTCCAGTGTGACCAATTACACTAACATTCACTTGATCAGTAACTGGCGCACTCATTTTCTCTCAGGGACTGAAACGGGCCGGCCGGCTTTGGGAGGAGCGTCAGGTGAGCTCCATCAGCCCTCGCTCTCATATGCACCGTCTACCTCTGATGCACCGATGGAGGGTGTGACGCCCACCAGTCCCACTGCGCACATCAGCAAAGAGGAGGCTGTGGAGAGACTCCAGGTGCATGATGGCACAGACTTTCCAACTTCAGCCAAATACCAGAACAGCAGTGTTGGAGAGCCTACTTTCATAATACAGTTCCTTAGTATTAAAGGGAAAGTGCACCCAAAAATGAAAGTTCTGTCATCATTTACTCAACCTGTATGAATAGGTGCGTCCCAAATTGCATACTTATGCACTATTCTATGACGTTTTTTAGTATGAATAGTGCGAGTAGTGCGTTCACACTGTAAATACCAAAAAGAAAAAGTGCATGTTAAATACCCGGATGATGCACTTAAATAACTTTTTAATAAAAATTAAGTGTAGAATGTTGGACACTTCATGCATTCAACTGTTGCAGCTTTAATTACATAGCGATGGGGGAGGGGCTATCAGACTCTAATTATGAATGACAAAATTATCTTATATAATTCATACACTACATGGTTGAGTACATAGTGCATAAGTGTATGAGTGCATGGTGTATAGAGAGTCATTTGGGATGCAGCTAATTTCTTTCAGCTTTTGAACACAAAAGAAGATATTTAAAAAATGTTGGTTAACCAAAGCCCTTGACGGCAGCCATTGACTTCCATAGTATGGTAAAAAACACTATGGAGTCATTGGGTGCCGTAGTTTGTTGGGGGTCTTCTTTTATGTTCTGTAGAAGAAAAGAAATTCATACAGGTTTGGAACAACTTGAGGGTGAGTAAATGATGACAGAATATACATTTTTTTGGCGAACTAGCCCTTTAAAATAGGTAAAGGTGTTGCAATTTTAGAAGTTTTGCTAACTTCAAACTCTCTGTAAGATGTCTTTCAAAGGCATGTCAACGAACCCAATGTCAGCAAATCCAAATGCTGAGAGTGTTTCTAACTAATTAGGGTTATGTACACGGGCCATTCTACAGAATTGGTCCAAAATTAGAGATAAAACGTCTTGGGAGCGTTGCATCTATGTGTATGTATGCAAATTGTATAATATCCAAGGTACATGTTTCTAGTAATTGTGCAGGTAATTCTCATATTGTGTTTTCAGAATGTTTTGGAATATTTGTCCTCTCCCCAAATGTGTCACTACCGAAACACAGTAATAATAATTTAATTAGAAGGGTTATATTGACCTATTAAGATTTTGCTTACATCTACATTGTAAATATATATTTTTTGCTATTTTATAAAAAAAAATGTCCAGAGGTAAATCAATAACAATTACATTTTTAACAATATTTAAATTGTAATTTATTAGATTTGTTGTATTCTGAATCCAATCTTTCTTTGTAAAAGGCATAAAGTTGATCATACTGATTTCAAAGTTAAGGATGCATTAGTTTGAATATACATTGAACCAAAAACTATCATAACATCTTAGTTGATAATTCAGTATACTTTATTTTTGACAAAGCATCCCATGTTTCGGTAGCGACTGCACACTTTCAGTAGTGACAGTAATGATTTGCTAGCGACTAATATACTAAAACATACAAAAAAACCTGCTTTAACTGTACTAAAATTGTGCTTATTTCCCCCAAATATGAAGATTATGTATTCTCTTTTGTCACTACCGAAACATGTCTTCATTGATAACACCCCACAAAAAACAAAGATGTCACTACCGAAACTCCACCAAATGTTGTATTTTTAAAAACAACAATGGAAAACAAAATACAAAAATTATTTCAATATAATTTTGAAGATAAGTTGAGATTTAGGGGTTAGGGTTCGGGACAGCCACCTCCCAATTGAAAGTACCCAATAAATACTCATTTTATATATATATTAAGCTTACTAATATTTTAAATATTATTGTGGGTTTCAATAGAGAGTAGAAGGATCTTAGTAAACATTTAAGATTTGAATACTTAAATGCCTTTTAAATGTGTTTTTTGGTTGTGGGACCGCAGTTTGCACCAATTCTGTAGAATTGCCCATATATGTTTCGTATGTAAAATAGAGTATAACAGAGGAAATATGTCTGTCTGGCATTGTCTTACTGTGTTTCTAACAGGAAACAGAGAAGATGATTGCAGAGCTGAATGAAACATGGGAGGAGAAGCTCAGGAAAACCGAATCAATACGACAAGAGAGGTGAGAACTGGCACACCCCGACGAAGTGTTCCCAGTCTTGAAAATGTGTGAACAGTTATAACACAAACTGTTGTAATGGACTGAATTAGGATGTCATTTAAGGAATACCTTTACCCTGTGAATGCTGAGACACGGACCGAGCAAACCGACCTAGATATCTGGGCTGAAAAGTTGTGTTTTACTACAGCCTACGTCTAACCTGCGTCTGTGTGAGAGAACGATAGCTCTCCACACCAGCAGGTGGCAGTAGTCAGACATTCAAAAGGGAATCTGAAAGAGTTGGGATGCAGATATACTAAAGTGTAAACAAAGCTGCGCTTGCTTACCATTTTCTCGCTCGCTCGATTATGTGGTTTGCTTGCGTTTGTCACTTGCATTTTTACATATTGTGGATTAAATAGTGTCAACAGTGCGGAACACACTGTAAAAATTATGAAATTATACTTTTACCATTAAATATTGTAGTGTAATTAAAACACTACCAGTCAGAAGTTTTTTAACAGTTTAATGTTTTTTAAAGAATTATCTTCTGTTCACCAAGACTGCATTTATTTGTTTCAAAATACAGCAAATGCAGTAATATTGTGAAATATTTTTACAATTTAAAAATAACTGGGTTCTAGGATGTGAACGGCTGTTGCTATAAGAGCATGATCCGGATTTCTGTGATGCGCAGCTGTATTTTCAGCATCATTACTCCAGTCTTCAGTGCACAATCTTTCAGAAATCATTCTAATATTCAGATTTTCTGCTCAAAAACATTTATTATTCCTGATGTTGAAAATAACTTTTTCAGGTTTTTTTGATGAATATAAAGTTCAGAAGAACAGCGTTTATCTGCAATAGAAATCTATTCTTTATCCTCACTTTTGATCACTTTAAGCATCCTGGCTAAATAAAAAGTATTCATTTTTATAATTTTATTTCCCTCCCAAAAATGTAAAAAAAAAAATATATATATATATAAAAATTACCTATCACTGAATGGTATCGTGGTTTCATGTTACAAAAGATTTTTATTCAGATAAATGCTGATCTTTGGATCTTTGTTTATCAAAGAATCCTGAAAAAAAAAAATTTCTCAACTGTTTTAAATATTGATAATAATAAATGTTTCTTGAGCAATAAATCAGCATATTAGATGATTTCTGAAGATCCATGTGACACTGAAGACTGGAGAATGATGCTGAAAATCACAGAAATAAATTTAATTTTAAAATACATTAAAATAGAAAACAGCTATTTTAAATAGTAAAAATATTTCACAATATTACTGATTTTGCTGTATTTTTGGATCAAATAAATGCAAGCTTGGTGAGCAGAGGAGACATCTTTAAAAAACATTAAAGTTCAAAACGTTTGACTGTTGTGTTGTTGCATTTAAAATTTATATTTAAATTAATCTAATAATTTACTAATAATTTGAAAATCAATATGAAAAATAACTTGTTAAAATTATATTAGATTTAATAATATACATATTTTTTAAAATAAGAATACATATTTATTTAAAAAAAAAATAATAAATGCATTTCTCCTTCAGATAGCAACTTGTTGATTCTGTAACACTAGTATGATATAGTATAGTATTTCTCAGAAATGAAGAAGTAGAACACTGTAGTTGTTAATATATTAGACAAAACTGTTAAAGTGAATAAGGACAGAGATTAAGTGCTTCTTTGCTTCTGCGCTCAGGTGTTCTCAGCGCTGTCAAAATAAAAGTCTGACACTTATCGGCCAATGCAATGAATTACAAAAATGCTGAATATTAGCCAATATAGACCAATTTGGAGTAGACTTCGACATTGTGGTGGCAGAAAAACACTGGGAACAAGTGGAGGCAAAGGGTAAAAATGTACTGTTGTGCCTTTGGATGTCAGAATCAGAATGCAAATCATTTTTATATAACACTATCGTCAAAGACAGCATTTGAAGCTAAACGCAGACGTTTTAAACAGACGGTCTACGGATGAAAGCTGCTATGATTCACCTACTATTAAAGCATCATAATCATAAGCTTCATAATATTCACATATGCAGTTCATAGGGGACATATTATATTAGCCCTACAGTTACAGCATGAAATAGCCTACTATTTAAACCTATAAACTATTTTATCTCACAATTCAATGTTGTTGTTGTTTCTCGCAAAAGCAAGTTTATATCTCCTAGTTCGGACTTCAAGACTTGGTTTAACTCAAGTTTGTCAATTCTGAGAGAAAGTGTGAGGGGGGGGGGTGGGGGGGGTGGGGGGGGGTTATAAACTGAGAATGACGAGTGGATTGTGAATTGTGAAATATAAACTCGAAATTACCTTTTTTTCCATGGCTCCACCCATAAAAATGTCATCACTTGTCACCAAATCGGTCCATATTTCACCCATGGCAATATATTTGTCAATCACTAGTCGCTGAGTATTTGCTCGACAAAGCGCATGCTGCTTAAGTGATGAAATGAATGCTTTTGTCGCTGCTTTCTCATTTTAGTCATTAAATTAGTGAACGTGATTATGGACAATAGTCATTGCATTTGCTGTGGGGTCACAGTCACAGCCACGTCATGCCCCACAAACCATCTCTGATATTTTCTAACAATACAGAAAAGTGCATTTCCAGTTGATCGACAGGAGATCTCAGCAGTGACTCCCTCCCTCCCTCCAGATTGTTTTAGACTATTATATCAGGGTTAACCAACTAATCGCTGGTTGGATGTCTAGTCAACAGTCCTTGCCCGTGTGTGCTTTACGAGTCCTTTCAGTGACCTGTCCTTGGCTGGAATGATCTGCAATGTGGGCCAGGCTTTATGCTGATGGCTCTGTGAGACTAACACAAGTGTCAGCGTCTCTGTCTGTGTGTGACACATTAGGGAGGCGCTGCTGGCTGAGATGGGTGTGTCTGTGAAAGAGGATGGAGGAACAGTGGGTGTCTTCTCGCCCAAAAGAGTGAGTCAACTCATATTTATTTGTATAGTGCGGATCACAATGCACGTTGTCAAAGCAGCTTTAGAGGAAGTGAAGGTGCGGTCGCGCTTACTGTTGTCGTATGTTCACATCATTTCAGTAGGAATTCGCACGATTGAGAATTTCACATGAGGCTGAAAGATTTCCATCAGGTTTAAGTTGGAAGGTTTGACTCACTGAGCAACAGGAAGCTGCTTGGTTTAAAAGTATCTTCTGTGTCAGCTGTGCTTCATGTGTCAGTGTTGACAATACTCAACCTTTTTTGCCGATATAAATTTTCCTAAAGTGACCACACCTTATGATTTCTACACATAGCGGCGCTTTCACACAGAATGCGTTTTTCGTTCCACTGTGCTACTTTTCCATTGTTTTGTTATGTGAATGTGCAAGATGGTTGTGTTTGACCATTGCATTCGGGTCTTTTGCAGCATCTCGTGCATGTCGAGGCTTCTCAAACGTCTCTAGACCTTGCATTTTTTCCCCATTCCACTGCCCACGTCTCACATTTTTCTAAGCAAAAAAACATTCTGTGTGAATAGCCCCATGCTCACTATCCTAGCTCTTAATGAGCCCGATTAGGTCCAAAATGCATGAGTTTAAGCATGAGTTTTTTTCCTCAGACGCCCCACCTGGTGAATCTGAACGAGGATCCTCTGATGTCAGAGTGTCTGATCTATTACATTAAAGATGGAGTCACCAGGTGAGCAGTGAGTTTCTGAAGGAGGAACCGACACCGTGGTCCAGTTTCTGGAGACGTTACTGCACGCTCACAGCCGCTGTGTGTGTGTCGGGTGTGTGCTGTGTGTGTTGCCTACGGCTGTGTGTGGGTGTGTGTGTCGGTGTGTGTGTGTGTGTGTGTGTGTGTTGTGTGTGTGTGTGTGTGTGTGTGTCTGTGTGTGTGTGGTGTGTGTGTCTGTGTTTGTGTGCGGCGCAGAAAGTGGCGGTGGTCGCTTTGGAGCCATTAGTTGGAGCAGAAACGTACGTCAATGGAAAACGAATCACTGATGGTGTTGTACTCAAACAAGGTGACTTTTTTCAGTTCAATTTTCTGCAGAAATCGTAGTCTGGTAGCATGCCATTCTGAACATATCCTCATTATTATTTTATCTTCCTACACAAACATACTAGTGCTTGTAAGCTCTTTCGTTCTCCTTTGCCCTGTGCTTGTGTAGGTAACCGTATAGTGATGGGGAAGAGCCATGTGTTCAGGTTTAACCACCCTGAGCAGGCCCGCTTAGAGAGAGAGCGCAGTGCCACACAGGAGCAGCAGGGGGAGCCGGTGGACTGGAGCTACGCACAGGAAGAACTGCTGGAGAAACAAGGCATTGACATAAAGCAGGAGATGGAGAAGAGGTGAAGACACTTTTTAGCGAGTCTTCCTATGCGCATGGGTCTGTGTTCAGGTTATAGTCTCGGAAAATGTAAAAATGAAATGACCAGATGGTCTGATCAGCCTTCTAGACCTGCTAGAAATCATGTGAAACCTGTTGTTGTTTTTCCCTCAGCAGGCTTTCCCGTGCTAATATCTTCTTTCTCTTTGAACCCTCTCTCTCAGACTGCAGGATCTGGAGAATCAGTACCGCAAAGAGAAGGAGGAGGCCGACCAGATCCTGGAACAGCAGAGACTGGTAAGAAAAGACACTGATTTCTGCAGAACGCTGCTGCTGTTTGAAATCACCGAAACAAACACGCCCCTACCTAAAAAGGCTGGGTAAAAAATATCTATTTCTCGATTTTAATCGATTCTCATTTTTAGGAAACGATATCGACTCTTAAATCCCAAGAATCGATTAGTCTCACCTGTCAAGATAATGAACGCAACATTGTAGCGCCTCCCATCCAATAAAGTGCAATAAGCTTTGAGATTGGTACTTTTGATTTGATATAAGCAAAGTCTCAGGAGTTCAGAATGGGATGTCCATTTTATTACAATATTCAAATATTAGATTCCGTTTTGGCGCTG
Organism: Sinocyclocheilus anophthalmus; assembly: GCA_018155175.1. Lineage (NCBI taxonomy): Eukaryota > Metazoa > Chordata > Actinopteri > Cypriniformes > Cyprinidae > Sinocyclocheilus > Sinocyclocheilus anophthalmus. The sequence goes on from JADLZN010007355.1 coordinate 1,212,836, forward strand.
TTTGATGTGGAGTGACAGATCGCTGTGAACTGATAATCTCCTCCGCTTTAACAGCAGTTACAGCATGAAATAAACACGAACGAACATCCGAAGGTGTTAAAAGAAAGAGTACGACTTACTTAAGGCGTCAACTCAGGAAAATCGCTCCCCATCAGTGTGTTTTCAAACGCGGAACGGAAAGACCACAATAGCTTGTAAACAATAACATCACAATTACCACAGAAAAACACATTCAGTGACCATGAACTCATTCGTCAGCTAGAAAAATTAACTCTAGAGAGGAACATTTCGCTTAATATGCACCATATAACATATTCATTATACATTTTTTTTGTGTTTATGTTTGAATAAATCCGTCAGGTTTTTGTGACAGCCACCATTTGAATGTTTATATTTCAAAAAACAACGAATTGGAGTAGAAAAATAATTATGTAGTTTAAAGTTAAAGTTAGTATTATAACTTTAATATTACAAAAACCTTGAGTTTATTTTAAGTGTTTGTATACAAATCAGCAAATTTCAACCTTCCTCGGGTATATTTTACAGCATTAGTTGAGAGATTTTCTTTTTTTCCTTGAGAACTTGCCATGTCCTGTACCTGATATACAGTATATCCAAAATAATCGATATTGAATCGAATCGAATCGAATTGCAAGCTTGTGAAGGATAATCGAATCGAATTGTGTAATTTGTGTCAAACCCAGCCCTAGATCACACCCTATCTTGAGAGCCCCGCCCCCAAAGTGCTGTGCAACACTGGCTCCTCCCCCATCACAAGTGGACACGCCCCTTACAGCTGATTGGCTACGAGTAGTACATCGTTTTGGTGCTCGGTCTGATCCACTTTCAACAGCGTTTCTCAGAAATCACTTTCTTTCGCGTCTTTAATAAACACTCTTCATGATTTCAGAAGTCACAATTTGATTCCAAATCTCATTTTTTAATTGAACTGATTACTCTGCCAAAACAAAATGCTGTTACTATCCTTTTGTCTTTTGATTATAGAAAATTAGAACATTTTAAATGATTAACCAACATTATTTACCTGTTACTAACTGTTAAGTGTTAAGCCATGACTGAATTATCTGATACGAGAAAACAAGTGATCAAAACAAATGATTTTTTCACAAAACAAAGGATTTTTTCTTTTTTTCAACAAGTCTCTGACAGATGACACAAAACAGGATAGACATGAGCATTTGTGTTTTATTTTAATACCTAAATGAAAAACAGTAAACTTTCAGATGTATCTAATATTACAGACATCAATTTAGAATGGGTAGCTTGCGTGCACAGTTAACATATGAAGCACTAATAAAGACCCGTTTAATAAAATTTGTCTATCCACAAATTGAGTTGGGCTGTCTTAGGATGAGTTCACCGATTTTCAACCGGCTCTCTGTTGGTACAGTGTACAGTGCGTGCATAATTATTAGGCACAGTGATATTCTAATCATATATTTTTTTTCCAAGCACGTTTTACCAATTCCAAACCACATCAATCTTAATAACTACTATTCATTTTATATTTGATCATTTATAAGTGATATATATAATTGTCCATGATGGCTGGAAGTCAGACTAAAAGTCAAAAAGTATTAAATGGCCATGAGAAGGATGCAATACTAGAATTTATAATTGATTTTTTATAAATTATTTTTTAGTCTTAGTGTCAAAAACTTGCGCATTTAATTAGTTTCCTAGATAGAATGGTTTAGAATTGTTTTTACAACATTGTACATACCTTTTCTTTGTTTTAATGTGAATGTTTTGTAATACTGCAAGATCCTTTGAGTCTCTGAATTCCAGGACGAGCTTGGCATGCTAACATCAAACTCTATTGTGAGCTGAGTCTCCCGTGTGCTTTGAGTAAGGAGTGTTTTTGTGTGGTTTGCAGATTGCTGCCTATGTAGAGCGCTCCAGATCAGTCCATTAAGAGCTCCCGTGACAGTCAGGACGTTATTGCCATAGAAGCTACAGCAAAGGCAGCTCTCTGGGCTTTAGAAGTAAGCTAATGTGTCTTTCTGCCTCTCTGTGTGTAGTATGCAGACTCAGACAGCGGTGATGACTCGGATAAGCGGTCCTGTGAGGAGAGCTGGAGACTCATCTCCTCTCTAAGAGAGAAATTACCAGCCAACAAGGTTAGACACACACTCTCTCTCTCACACACACAAACACACACACTCACAAACACACACTCTCTCACACACAAACACACACACACACACCACACACACTTCACACACACTCACTCACACACACACTCTCTCTTTCACACACATTCACTCTCACACACACACACACACACACACTCACATTCACTCTCACACACACAAACACACACACACTCAACACACACACACACCAAACATCACTCTCCCACACACACACCTCTCTCTCTCTCTCTCTCTCTCCCTCTCTCTCACACACTCACACACACACTATAACACACACACTCTCTCTCTCTCTCTACAACACACACAACACACAAACTATCTCTCTATCTCTCACACACCACAACACAAACACTTTTTCCCACACACACACACTACTCTCTCTCTCGCTCTCTCCCTCTCCCCCTCTCTCTCTCTGAGATTGTGGGTTAGTAGCAGTGAGAGTGCTGGTGGAGCACGCTTTTGGGGTTTTTTTGTAAAAAAAAGAAGTTTTTTCCTTTCGCTTTAATAACAGAAACAGAAATAAGGTCAATTTTGTGGGCGCTGACTGCGGTCAGCGCAAAGTTTTGCGCGCTAGTTAGGCGGTGATTTTTCACGTTTGACTCTTGGACACGGTTGTAAGTGGATGCCGGAGGCTTCCATGTCAATTGAGGATGGATTGATTGCGATCAGCGAACAGGTTGGTGGTCAAAATATCAAATCAGCCTCAAGAATGAACAAAGCGTTTGTTATATTTCTCAAAGAGGTTTCAATGGTTGATGAATTGTTAGAGAAAGGTTTGGTTGTAAATAATATATTTTTACAGGTATTGCCTTTGTCGAATCCTTCTAAGAAAGTTGTACTTTCAAATGTACCCCCGTTCATAAAAGAAGGAATCCTGAAAGAAATTCTTGAACGATATGGAAAATTGACCGCTCCGATTAAGAAGATTCCACTAGGACTTAAAAATCTGAACTTCAAACACGTCATCTCTTTCCGACGTTTTACCTACATGATACCGAACTCACAACACGACCCTCTTAATCTGGTGCTGAAAGTAGCAGTGGAGGCTGTGGAGGGCAAAGATTACACGATCTTTGTCAGCTCCGGTCAAATGCGGTGCTTTTTGTGCAGTGAGTATGGACATGTTAGACAGACATGTCCAAAACAAAATGATATTGCTGATTTAACGGGTTCGCAAACTATTCAGGAAAACACTGTTCAAGAAAACAATACGGTCGTTCATGAAGTAATTGCTGAAGTAATTGCTGAAGAGACTGAAAATAATATAGGAGCAGAAAATAAGAGTAGTAGTGAAACAAACAACTCAAACGTTGACATTGATCAGACAGCAGAAGGCGTTAAAGGTCAGAGTGCCAGTGCTGTAGAAACGCAAAAAGAAAGAATAGAAGTACAAGAAACACATTTCCAATCTAAAAGTAGAGAGGATGAACTTACTTTGATGGAGTGTGTAGAGACAAATGATAAAAGTGAGAATAAATCAGATGACGAAGTAAATGAAAGTTGTAGTCAGTTCACAGTTAGCTCTGGTGTCGTGAGATCTGACAGTGAGTCAGACAATGAGTGTGGAAGTATCCAGAGTTTCTTTGAAGTTGGAGACAATGATTCTCTAATAGGGACATCAGAATTGAGTGGATGTTAAGCGAAATCCTACTCGGCGAGACAGATTAGCAGCTTTCTTGATGAAACTAAAGGGGTGCGGAATCCACAAATCGATTTGTTTTTTCCAGATTTGAGGAAATTTTTTGCTTCCTGTAGGGATGTTATGATAAATGCTACAGTTGAGGAGTTTAGCAGACAAAAACGATACCGTCTCAAAAAAATAATCACTAAAGTAAAGAAGATGATCCATCAGGAAAAGAGTCCAATTTAATTGATTCGGTAGAGGGACAGGCTTTGTTTTGATCGCTGTATTACAGTAATATTTTATGACATCCTTACAAATTGGATCATTAAATTTAAATGGATGTCGTAATAAAGAAAAGGGAAGTGCTCTCATCAAATTTTTAGCTTTTAAAAAGGCTAGTGTGATATTCTTACAAGAAACTCACACAGATATATATAACCAGACAGAATGGCTTAATGAATGGAAAGGGCAGAAGTTTCTTAGCCATGTTTCTAGTGTAAGTGCTGGAGTAGCTGTTCTCATATCGGAAAGTGTCCAGGGGAACGCTTCCAATATGATAGAAATTATTCCTGGAAGAATGCAGCGAGTAGATATTATTTTACAAAATGTGTCCTTTTCCCTTATCAATGTATATGCTCCCAAAATTGGATATGAACGAGTTTTATTTTTTAAGAAGTTACAGGAAGCTATGAATAATATTTCTCGTGAAAATTGTATTATTGTGGCTGGAGATTTTAATTGCACTCTTGATCATACAGTCGATAGAAATCATGATGAACCTCATCTTAATTCAGCAGAAGCTCTCAGGAAGGTAATACTTTTCCATTCGCTTGTAGATGTGTGGAGAGAATCCTTTCCAAAATGTAGGCAATATACATGGCTGAAAATGAATTCAAATATAATATCAGGGGCTAGATTAGACAGAATATATGTTCAGAAGGGTAGAAGAGAACGGTTTTGTGATAGTAGAATTAATCCTACACCCATTTCTGATCATTATTATGTTTCTGTTATGGTTACAACATCAAGTACTATTTACAAATCTTATTGGCATTTTAATAACAACTTGCTGCAAGATCGTACATTTGTACATTTATTTCCTTTCTTTTGGAGAGCTTGGAGAGAGAGAAAGACAGAGTTTAAGTCCCTAAGTCAATGGTGGGACATTGGGAAAATTCAGATTCAGTCGTTTTGTCAACAGTATGTAAAAAACAATGCAAAAGAAATCCAGAAGAAAATTTAACAGCTGGAAAAAGAAATAATGAGATTGAATAGCTCCATAAGTGAGAGAGATGGAACTAGTGGAGATTTGCTTGAACAATATAACTTTCTTTTAAAAAATTTGCATGAAGAAAGAGATCAAGGAACAAAAGTACAAGCAAGATTTACTAAGCTTATAATATGGATTCTTCAACTCTTTCTTTTGGCGATTGGAAAAGAAAAAGTCGGCAAAAAAAAAAAAAAAAAAGAAGCTGATTACTCATCTTAAATATCGATGGAAGAGAGACAACAGAAAGAGAGAAATTGGTTCACAAGTTTGTCTTTTTATGAAGAACTCTATAGTGCTCAACCTTGTGATTCTGAGGCAATAGATTTTTTTCTCAGTGGAGTTCCAAAATTGAGTGCAGGTGAAAAGATACAACTGGAAAAAGCACTTTGATTTGAAGAATTGAGCATAGCGGCTAAACAACAATCTTCTGGACGATCTCCAGTGTTAGATGGACTGACCTATGATTTTTATCAAATTTTTTGGTCATTGATTGGACCAGATTTATATGCTGTGTTTCTTGAATGTGAAAAATCTAAAATTCTTCCCCTCAGTTGCAGAAGAGCCATAATAACGTTATTGCCGAAGAAAGGAGATTTAGGATTCTTGAAAAACTGGCACCCTATATCCTTATTAGGAAAAGAAAACAAGATACTTTCAAAAACATTAACAAAATCTTTGGAAGAGGTTAGGCTTCTATAAATTGATGAAAAGCAATCATATTGCATTCTAAGACGTTCCATCTTTGATAACCTTTTTCTGGTGCGTGACCTACTACATCTTACTGAGATATATAAACTTGATGTAGGCCTTTTGTCTCTTGACCAGGAAAAGGCATTTGACAGAGTCGATTACGGATATCTTTTTAATACTTTGTCAGCCTTTGGATTTGGAGAACAGGTTATTTCATGGATTCAGATACTTTATACAGATGTTTGTAGTATGCTGAAGATAAATGGAACCTTAACAAGAACTTTTCCTGTTCGTAGAGGTGTAAGACAAGGATGCAGCCTCTCTGGACTTTTATATGTAATATCTATAGAACCTTTATTAAGAGTTCTAAGGGAAAAAACTACAAGGTATTTCAGTCCTCAATCCCAATATATCGGAAGCTACTACAGTTAAACTTATTGCTTATGCTGACGACGTTACGGTTATAATAAGATCCCAAGAAGATATTTTTTGAACTGTGCAAGTGTTTGGACTCATATCAAAAAGCATCTTCAGCACGGGTGAATTGGAACAAAACAGAAGCACTGCTGTTTGGTCAATGGCAAGGAGAAGATCCACCTCATCTCCCACAGCAGTGTCATTGGAACACAGAGGGAGTGAAAATTCTTGGAATCTTTTTTGGTACTCCGCAATATATGACAAAGAATTGGGATGGAGTAGTTGAAAAAGTACTTAGAAGATTAAAAAGATGGAGTTGGATTCAACAACAACTATCGTACAGAAGCAGGGTTCTAGTGGTAAACAACTTGGCTGCATCAATGTTGTGGCACCGATTGACTGTTCTGGACCCTCCAGCAGGATTTTTACAGATGCTCCAGAGACATTTTGTAAACTTTTTTTGGGGAGGACATCATTGGCTTCATCCAGGCATTTTGAATTTACCTGTGTTTGAAGGCGGTCAAGGTCTTATTGATTTAGTGTCAAAATGGAAAGCTATGAGGTTACAATCAGCCCAAAAACTGCTTTATATTGCGGAATTGAAGCCATGGATAATGTGTGGTTTGGCAGTATTACGAGCCACTAGTAAAATGGGACTTGACAGACAATTATTTCTAATGTCTAAAAAAGTAGTTGAAGGTTTGGGCATTAGGGGGTTTTATCAGTCTGTACTAAGTGCATGGAGTATATTTAAAGTTGAGAGAGAGCATCATTTTGGTCTTGAAGAACCACTTTTTTATAATTCATGGTTATGTCATCAATATAGTTTACCAAGCATTGAAATCAACACCTTTATTTCATCTGGTGTTTTAAAAGTTGGAGATTTAATTGATACAGAACAAAATAAGTGGTTTTCTATACAAGAGATTATTCAACAAATGGGGAGAAGGTCAGAAAGGATTGTGAAAAATGTTTTAAGTAAGTTAA